>JAQQAF010000026.1:0-285564 GCA_029747655.1 Ensete ventricosum | reverse complement strand
TTTAGTGCTACATCTGCATGGAACCAAATTAGACGACGAAACAACAAGTGGATCCCAAGTAGTTGGACATGGGATTGTCCATGCTCACAACGACATTCCTTATGTACATGGCAGGCCCTTCTCGGCAAACTACCTACGATGGACAATATGCAGCGAAGAGGTATTTATATTGTAAATCGGTGCTCTTTGTGAATGCAAAAGGAAGAAAGCGTTGACCATCTATAATTTGCTTGTGATTATTCATCTTCGATATGGGAAGAGATCTTGAAGCGATTTGATCTTCAAATGCTACCACGGCCAAACTTGCATCATGAACTAGAAAGGCTAATGCAAGGCTTCTCAAGAAAGGGTCCTCTTTTTTTTTTTGGTAAGTAAAGATAATGTATTTTGTAAAAGATTTGTACAAAGAAGCTTTGTCTACAGAAGCCATAGACTAAAGCCTGAAGTCTCTTAGTGTAGTCGAGAAGATTGCACCCCACCTAAAGAAGGTGAAATGGGCACGCTTCATCAAACTCATCTCCAAGAGTAGCATAAGGAAGTTAATAAATAATAAAATGCAATAGCTAGACTGTTCTGGACTACTTGTGGATACATCACAAAATATAAGCTTTGCCCCATATAATACATTACAATCTTCATCATTATTCGAGTGATTCTTGACGAATGGAAAAAATTGAATCTTGTGAAAATATCTTTCTCTCTTCTTGTTAGGTGCTCTGTATTCAATTCTTGCTCCATACATGATCGTGAGTCCTGAAGAATCTCTATCAGAATTTGAGCTTTGTTCATGTTGTGACACTCAAAAATTCTGCCACACCTCTCCTTCCAAATCCACCATATAGCACATCTGAATATAATTCTTGCTAGTTGTGTAAGAGGCCCCTTTCTTGAGAAGCTTTGCATAAGCATTTCTAATTCATGATGCAGGTTTGGCCGTGGTAGCCTTTGAAAATCAAATCGCTTCAAGATCTCCTTCCATATTCAAGATGAATAATCACAAGCAAAGTAGAGATGGTCAACACTTTCTTCATTTTGCATACACAAAGAGCACCGATTTACAATATAAATACCTCTTCGCTGCATATTGTCTATCGTAGGAAGTTTGCCGAGAAGGGTCTGCCATGTACATAAGGAATGTCGCTGTGAGCATGGACTATCCCATGTCCTCTTACACAACTAGCAAGAATTATATTCAGATGTGCTATTTGGTGGATTTGGAAGGAGAGGTGTGGCAGAATTTTTGAGTGTCACAACATGAACAATGCTCAAATTCTGATAGAGATTCTTCAGGACTCACGATCATGCATGAAGCAAGAATTGAATATAGAGCACCTAACAAGAAGAGAGAAAGAGATTTTCACAAGATTCAATTTTTTCATTAGTCAATAATCACTCGAATAATGATGAAGATTGTAATGTATTATGGGGCAAAGCTTATATTTTGTGATGTATCCACAAGTACTCCAGAACAGTCTAGTTATTGCATTTTTTTATTAACTTCCTTGTGCTACTCTTGGAAATGAGTTTGATGAAGTGTGCCAATTTCACCTTCTTTAGGTGGGGTACAATCTTCTCGACTACACTAAGAGACTTTAGGCTTTAGTCTATGGCTTGTGTAGACATAGCTTATTTGTACAAATCTTTTACAAAATACATTATCTTTACTTACCAAAAAAATGCTCATACGACTTACCATGGGCTAATACATCGTGAATGGCCAGAATTTTGAATTTCCGAGACGGTGCACGAAAAACCGATCGAAACTCGACTCGCGCGCGACTTCGCGCAAAGTTTTTGACCGTCGTATTTTTTTGTGAAAGTGTGCTTGTACGACTTCTCATGGGCTAATAAGACGGGAAAGACCAGTATTTTGAATTTCCGAGACGGTGCACTTAAAACCGATCGAATATCGACTCTGCGCAAAGTTTATGACCGTCGCGTTTTTTTCGTGAAACCATGCTCATACGACTTACCATGGGCTAATACACCGTGAATGGCCAGTCTTTTGAATTTCCGAGACGGTGCACGAAAAAACCGATCGAAACTCGACTCGCGCGCGACTTCGCGCAAAGTTTATGACCGTCGTATTTTTTTTGCGAAAGCGTGCCTGTACGACTTCTGATGGGCTAATAAGATGAGAAAGACCAGTATTTTGAATTTCCGAGACGGTGCACCGAAAAACCTATCGAAACTCGACTCGCGCGCGACTTCGCGCAAAGTTTATTACCATCGTATTTTTTTTGCGAAAATGTGCCTGTACGACTTCTCATGGGCTATTAAGACGGGAAAGACCAGTATTTTGAATTTCCGAGACGGTGCACCGAAAAAACCGATCGAATCTCGACTCTGCGCAAAGTTTATGACCGTCGCTTTTTTTCGTGAAACCATGCTCATACGACTTACCATGGGCTAATACATCGTGAATGG
This sequence comes from Ensete ventricosum, assembly GCA_029747655.1. Taxonomy (NCBI): domain Eukaryota; kingdom Viridiplantae; phylum Streptophyta; class Magnoliopsida; order Zingiberales; family Musaceae; genus Ensete; species Ensete ventricosum. Next base: position 283,137 of record JAQQAF010000026.1, on the reverse strand, counting down.
CCAGTATTTTGAATTTCCGAGACGTTGCACGAAAAACCGATCGAAACTCGACTCGCGCGCGACTTCGCGCAATGTTTATGGCCGTCGTATTTTTTTGCGAAAGTGTGCCTGTACGACTTCTCATGGGCTAATAAGATGGGAAAGACCAGTATTTTGAATTTCCGAGACGGTGCACCGAAAAACCGATCGAATATCGACTCTGCGCAAACTTTATGACCGTCGCGTTTTTTCGTGAAACCATGCTCATACGACATACCATGGGCTAATACACCGTGAATGGCCAGTCTTTTCAATTTCTGAGACGGTGCACGAAAAAACCGATCGAAACTCGACTCGCGCGCGACTTCGCGCAAAGTTTATGACCGTCGTATTTTTTTGCGAAACGTGCCTGTACGACTTCTCATGGGCTAATAAGACGGGAAAGACTACACTAAGAGACTTCAGGCTTTAGTCTATGGCTTGTGTAGACAAAGCTTCTTTGTACAAATCTTTTACAAAATACATTATCTTTACTTACCAAAAAAAATAATAAGACGGGAAAGACCAGTATTTTTAATTTCCGAGACGGTGCACGAAATTCCGATCGAATCTCGACTCTGCGCAAAGTTTATGACCGTCGCGTTTTTTCGTGAAACCATGCTCATACGACTTACCATGGGCTAATACATCGTGAATGGCCAGTATTTTGAATTTCCGAGACGGTGCACGAAAAACCGATCGAAACTCGACTCGCGCGCGACTTCGCGCAAAGTTTTTGACCGTCGTATTTTTTTGCGAAAGCGTGCTTGTATGACTTCTAATGGGCTAATAAGACGGGAAAGACCAGTATTTTGAATTTCCGAGACGGTGCAACGAAAAACCGATCGAATCTCGACTCTGCGCAAAGTTTATGACCGTCGCGTTTTTTCGTGAAACCATGCTCATACGACTTACCATGGGCTAATACATCGTGAATGGCCAGTATTTTGAATTTCCGAGACGGAGCACGAAAAACCGATCGAAACTCGACTCGCGCGCGACTTCGCGCAAAGTTTATGACCGTCGTATTTTTTTGCGAAAGCGTGCCTGTACGACTTCTCATGGGCTAATAAGACGGGAAAGACCAATATTTTAAATTACCGAGACGGTGCACGAAAAACCGATCGAATCTCGACTCTGCGCAAAGTTTATGACCGTCGCGTTTTTTCGTGAAACCATGCTCATACGACTTACCATGGGCTAATACATCGTGAATGGCCAGTATTTTGAATTTCCGAGACGGTGCACGAAAAACCGATAGAATCTCGACTCTGCGCAAAGTTTATGACCGTCGCGTTTTTTCGTGAAACCATGCTCATATGACTTACCATGGGCTAATACATTGTGAATGACCAGTATTTTGAATTTCCGAGACGGTGCACCGAAAAACCGATCGAAACTCGACTCGCGCGCGACTTCGCGCAAAGTTTATGACCGTCGTATTTTTTTGCGAAAGCGTGCTTGTACGACTTCTCATGGGCTAATAAGACGGGAAAGACCAGTATTTTGAATTTCTGAGACGGTGCACGAAAAACCGATAGAATCTCGACTCTGCGTAAAGTTTATGACCGTCGCGTTTTTTCGTGAAACCATGCTCATAAGACTTACCACGGGCTAATACATCGTGAATGGCCAGTATTTTGAATTTCCGAGATGGTGCACGAAAAACCGATCGAAACTCGACTCGCGCGCGACTTCGCGCAAAATTTATTACCGTCGTATTTTTTTTGCGAAAGTGTGCTTGTACGACATCTCATGGGCTAATAAGACGGGAAAGACCAGTATTTTGAATTTCCGAGACGGTGCACGAAAAACCGATCGAAACTCGACTCGCACGCGACTTCGCGCAAAGTTTTTGACCGTCGTATTTTTTTGCGAAAGCGTGCTTGTACGACTTCTCATGGGCTAATAAGACGGGAAAGACCAGTATTTTGAATTTCCGAGACGGTGCACGAAAAACCGATCGAATCTCGACTCTGCGCAAAGTTTATGACCGTCGCGTTTTTTCGTGAAACCATGCTCATACGACTTACCATGGGCTAATACATCGTGAATGGCCAGTATTTTGAATTTCCGAGACGGTGCACGAAAAACCCGATCGAAACTCAACTTGCGCGCGACTTCGCGCAAAGTTTATGACCGTCGTATTTTTTTGTGAAAGTGTGCTTGTATGACTTCTCATGGGCTAATAAGACGGGAAAGACCAGTATTTTGAATTTCTGAGACAGTGCACGAAAAACAGATAGAATCTCGACTCTGCGCAAAGTTTATGACCGTCGCGTTTTTTTCGTGAAACCATGCTCATACGACTTACCACGGGCTAATACATCGTGAATGGCCAGTATTTTGAATTTCCGAGACAGTGCACGAAAAACCGATCGAAACTCGACTCGCGCGCGACTTCGCGCAAAATTTATTACCGTCGTATTTTTTTGCGAAAGTGTGCTTGTACGACTTCTCATGGGCTAATAAGACGGGAAAGACCAGTATTTTGAATTTCCGAGACGGTGCATGAAAAACCGATCGAATATCGACTCTGCGCAAAGTTTATGACCGTCGCGTTTTTTCGTGAAACCATGCTCATACGACTTACCATGGGCTAATATATCGTGAATGGCCAGTATTTTGAATTTCCGAGACGGGTGCACGAAAAACCGATCGAAACTAGATTCGCGCGCTACTTCGCGCAAAGTTTATGACCATCGTATTTTTTTTTGAAAGCGTGCCTGTACGACTTCTCATGGGCTAATAAGACGGGAAAGGCCAGTATTTTGAATTTCCGAGACGGTGCACGAAAAACCGATCGAATATCGACTCTGCACAAAGTTTATGACCGTCGCGTTTTTTCGTGAAACCATGCTCATACGACTTACCATGGGCTAATACATCGTGAATGGCCAGTATTTTGAATTTCCGAGACGGTGCACGAAAAACCGATCGAAACTAGATTCGCGCGCAACTTCGCGCAAAGTTTATGACCGTCGTATTTTTTTCCGAAAGCGTGCCTGTACGACTTCTCATGGGCTAATAAGACGGGAAAGACCAGTATTTTGAATTTCTGAGACGGTGCACGAAAAACCGATAGAATCTCGACTCTGCGCAAAGTTTATGACCGTCACGTTTTTTCGTGAAACCATGCTCATACGACTTACCATGGGCTAATACACCGTGAATGACCATTCTTTTGAATTTCCGAGACGGTGCACCGAAAAAACCGATCGAAACTCGACTCGCGCGCGACTTCGTGCAAAGTTTATGACCGTCGTATTTTTTTTGCGAAAGCATGCCTGTACGACTTCCCATGGGCTAATAAGACGGGAAAGACAAGTATTTTGAATTTCCGAGACGGTGCACGAAAAACCGATAGAATCTCGACTCTGCGCAAAGTTTATGACCGTCACGTTTTTTCGTGAAACCATGCTCATACGACTTACCATGGGCTAATACACCGTGAATGACCATTCTTTTGAATTTCCGAGACGGTGCACGAAAAACCGATCGAAACTCGACTCGCGCGTGACTTCGTGCAAAGTTTATGACCGTCGTATTTTTTTTGCGAAAGCATGCCTGTACGACTTCCCATGGGCTAATAAGACGGGAAAGACAAGTATTTTGAATTTCCGAGACGGTGCACGAAAAACCGATCGAATCTCGACTCTGCGCAAAGTTTATGACCGTCGCGTTTTTTCGTGAAACCATGCTCATACGACTTACCATGGGCTAATACATCGTGAATGGCCAGTATTTTGAATTTCCGAGACGGTGCACGAAAAACCGATCGAAACTCGACTCGTGCGCGACTTCGCGCAAAATTTATTACCGTCGTATTTTTTTGCGAAAGTGTGCTTGTACGACTTCTCATGGGCTAATAAGACGGGAAAGACCAGTATTTTGAATTTCCGAGACGGTGCACGAAAAACCGATCGAATATCTTTTTTTTTTTGGTAAGTAAAGATATTGTATTTTGTAAAAGATTTGTACAAAGAAGCTTTGTCTACACAAGCTATAGACTAAAGCCTGAAGTCTCTTTAGGTGCACCCCACCTAAAGAAGGTGAAATGGGCACGCTTCATCAAACTCATCTCCAAGAGTAGCATAAGGAAGTTAATAAATAATAAAATGTAATAGCTAGACAGTTCTGGACTACTTGTGGATACATCACAAAATATAAGCTTTGCCCCATATAATACATTACAATCTTCATCATTATTCGAGTGATTCTTGACGAATGGAAAAATTGAATCTTGTGAAAATATCTTTTTCTCTTCTTTCCCGTCTTATTAGCCCATGAGAAGTCATACAAGCACACTTTCGCAAAAAAATACGACGGTAATAAATTTTGCGCGAAGTCGCGCACGAGTCGAGTTTCGATCGGTTTTTCGTGCACCGTCTCGGAAATTCAAAATACTGGCCATTCACGATGTATTAGCCCATGGTAAGTCGTATGAGCATGGTTTCACGAAAAAACGCGACGGTCATAAACTTTTTTTTTTTTGGTAAGTAAAGATATTGTATTTTGTAAAAGATTTGTACAAAGAAGCTTTGTCTACACAAGCCATAGACTAAAGCCTGAAGTCTCTTAGTGTAGTCGAGAAGATTGCACCCCACCTAAAGAAGGTGAAATGGGCACGCTTCATCAATCTCATCTCCAAGAGTAGCATAAGGAAGTTAATAAATAATAAAATGCAATAGCTAGACTGTTCTGGACTACTTGTGGATACATCACAAAATATAAGCTTTGCCCCATATATACATTACAATCTTCATCATTATTCGAGTGATTCTTGACGAATGGAAAAATTGAATCTTGTGAAAATATCTTTCTCTCTTTTTGTTAGGTGCTCTGTATTCAATTCTTGCTCCATACATGATCGTGAGTCCTGAAGAATCTCTATCAGAATTTGAGCTTTGTTCATGTTGTGACACTCAAAAATTCTGCCACACCTCTCCTTCCAAATCCACCAAATAGCACATCTGAATATAATTCGTGCTAGTTGTGTAAGAGGCCCCTTTCTTGAGAAGCTTTGCATAAGCATTTCTAATTCATGATGCAAGTTTGGCCGTGGTAGCCTTTGAAAATCAAATCGCTTCAAGATCTCCTTCCATATCCAAGATGAATAATCACAAGCAAAGTAGAGATGGTCAACACTTTCTTCATTTTGCATACACAAAGAGCACCGATTTACAATATAAATACCTCTTCGCTGCATATTGTCCATCGTAGGAAGTTTGCCGAGAAGGGCCTGCCATGTACATAAGGAATGTCGCTGTGAGCATGGACTATCCCATGTCCAACTACTTTGGATCCACTTGTTGTTTCGTCGTCTAATTTGGTTCCATGCAGATGTAGCACTAAATTTACCGTTATCATGAAGCCAAATAAGCATATCTGAAGAGTTGTTCTTGATTGTAATAGCCCTAATAGTCGGCCAAAGTAATAACATGTCAGGGGAGGTAGGGTTGGGAAGACACCAAGTACCATTGTTAATGAATTCAGAAACCTTCCAGTCTTTGGGAGCCCCCAGATCCTGTCGTACTCTATCACCAAATATCTGAAATATGCTTTTCCCATTCACCCAAGGATCATACCACATATTAATATTGGTTCCAGAAGAAATCACATAAGAAATATTGTTACGTAGCCATCGCCTTGCCTTCAGAATTCCTTTCCAAGCAGCAGAATGAGATGTTTTTGCAGATGTTTCCCAGATTGATTCCTTGGTTAGGTACCTAGCAAAAACCCATTGTGACCATAAGGAAGACTTGTTTTGTAAAATATCCCATAATTGCTTTACCATACAAGCTTTATTCCAATCTCTAATATGTCGAAGATTCAGCCCCCCCTTCATCCTTCGGTTTGCAAATGCTGTCCCAATTCACCATGTGCATTGCCTTACCATCTGTGCCATTCCAAAAGAAGTTCATAAGTAATTTATCAATATCATGGAGAAGCCCGGCTGGTAGAAGGAATGCATGAGACCAATAAATAGAATAAGAGGCTGTTTCCAATGCAATGGAAGGGCTCAGTTGTATGTTAGAAGAGGCTGTTTCCAATGGCAAAATTAAGGTACCACATTATGGTTCTGTTTATATCTCTCACATAACATTTGCCGACGACCTTATTATCTTCCTTCGAGATGATCCAGTTTCTGTGAGTAATCTGGCAGATATTCTTAATGAATTTGGTAAAGTTTCTGGTCTTAAGCTAAACCATGCAAAGAGCAAAGTATATGTGGGTGCTTGCATTGACAATAAGGATCATATTGCTCAAACATTGGGAGTTGCTGAAGGAAATTTACCGGTTCCTTACTTGGGTCTCCCACTTATATCCACTGGAATCAACAAAGCCTCCTGTCAGCCTATCATACAAAAAATTAAGAACAGAATTTCCTCTTGGAAAAATAGGCTTCTTTCTAAAGCTGGACGACTTGAACTTATTCGATCTGTGTTGACGGTCATAAACTTTGCGCAGAGTCGAGATTCGATCGGTTTTTCGTTGCACCGTCTCGGAAATTCAAAATACTTGTCTTTCTCATCTTATTAGCCCATGAGAAGTCGTACAGGCACGCTTTCGCAAAAAAAATACGACGGTCATAAACTTTGCGCGAAGTCGCGCGCGTGTCGAGTTTCGATCGGTTTTTCGTGCACCGTCTCGGAAATTCAAAAGACTGGCCATTCACGGTGTATTAGCCCTTGGTAAGTCGTATGAGCATGGTTTCACGAAAAAACGCGACAGTCATAAACTTTGCGCAGAGTCGATATTCGATCGGTTTTTCGTGCACCGTCTCGGAAATTCAAAATACTGGTCTTTCCGTCTTATTAGCCCATGAGAAGTCGTACAAGCACACTTTCGCAAAAAAAATATGACGGTAATAAATTTTGTGCGAAGTCGCGCGCGAGTCGAGTTTCGATCGGTTTTTCGTGCACCGTCTCGGAAATTCAAAATACTGGTCATTCACGATGTATTAGCCCATGGTAAGTCGTATGAGCATGGTTTCACGAAAAAACGCGATGGTCCCAAAACTTTGCGCTGAGTCGAGATTCTAAAGGTTTTTCGTGCACCGTCTCGGAAATTCAAAATACTGGTCTTTCTCATCTTATTAGCCCATGAGAAGTCGTACAGGCACGCTTTCGCAAAAAAAATACGAAGGTCATAAACTTTGCGCGAAGTCGCGCCGCGAGTCGAGTTTCGATCGGTTTTTCGTGCACCGTCTCGGAAATTCAAAAGACTGGCCATTCATGGTGTATTAGCCCTTGGTAAGTCGTATGAGCATGGTTTCACGAAAAAAATGCGACAGTCATAAACTTTTTTTTTGGTAAGTAAAGATAATGTATTTTGTAAAAGATTTGTACAAAGAAGCTTTGTCTACACAAGCCATAGACTAAAGCCTGAAGTCTCTTAGTGTAGTCGAGAAGATTGCACCCCACCTAAAGAAGGTGAAATGGGCACGCTTCATCAAACTCATCTCCAAGAGTAGCATAAGGAAGTTAATAAATAATAAAATGTAATAGCTAGACTGTTCTGGACTACTTGTGGATACATCACAAAATATAAGCTTTGCCCCATATAATACATTACAATCTTCATCATTATTCGAGTGATTCTTGACGAATGAAAAAATTGAATCTTGTGAAAATATCTTCTCTCTTCTTGTTAGGTGCTCTGTATTCAATTCTTGCTCCATACATGATCGTGAGTCCTGAAGAATCTCTATCAGAATTTGAGCTTTTTTCATGTTGTGACACTCAAAAATTCTGCCACACCTCTCCTTCCAAATCCACCAAATAGCACATCTGAATATAATTCGTGCTAGTTGTGTAAGAGGCCCCTTTCTTGAGAAGCTTTGCATAAGCATTTCTAATTCATGATGCAAGTTTGGCCGTGGTAGCCTTTGAAAATCAAATCGCTTCAAGATCTCATTCCATATCCAAGATGAATAATCACAAGCAAAGTAGAGATGGTCAACACTTTCTTCATTTTGCATACACAAAGAGCACCGATTTACAATATAAATACCTCTTCGCTGCATATTGTCCATCGTAGGAAGTTTGCCGAGAAGGGCCCTGCCATGTACATAAGGAATGTCGCTGTGAGCATGGACTATCCCATGTCCAACTACTTTGGATCCACTTGTTGTTTCGTCGTCTAATTTGGTTCCATGCAGATGTAGCACTAAATTTACCATTATCATGAAGCCAAATAAGCATATCTGAAGAGTTGTTCTTGATTGTAATAGCCCTAATAGTCGGCCAAAGTAATAACATGTCAGGGGAGGTAGGGTTGGGAAGACACCAAGTACCATTGTTAATGAATTCAGAAACCTTCCAGTCTTTGGGAGCCCCCAGATCCTGTCGTACTCTATCACCAAATATCTGAAATATGCTTTTCCCATTCACCCAAGGATCATACCACATATTAATATTGGTTCCAGAAGAAATCACATAAGGAAATATTGTTACGTAGCCATCGCCTTGCCTTCAGAATTCCTTTCCAAGCAGCAGAATGAGATGTTTTTGCAGATGTTTCCCAGATTGATTCCCTTGGTTAGGTACCTAGCAAAAACCCATTGTGACCATAAGACTTGTTTTGTAAAATATCCCATAATTGCTTTACCATACAAGCTTTATTCCAATCTCTAATATGTCGAAGATTCAGCCCCCCTTCATCCTTCGGTTTGCAAATGCTGTCCCAATTCACCATGTGCATTGCCTTACCATCTGTGCCATTCCAAAAGAAGTTCATAAGTAATTTATCAATATCATGGAGAAGCCCGGCTGGTAGAAGGAATGCATGAGACCAATAAATAGAATAAGAGGTCAACACAGATCGAATAAGTTCAAGTCGTCCAGCTTTAGAAAGAAGCCTATTTTTCCAAGAGGAAATTCTGTTTTTAATTTTTTGTATGATAGGCTGACAGGAGGCTTTGTTGATCCCAGTGGATATAAGTGGGAGACCCCAAGTAAGGAACCGGTAAATTTCCTTCAGCAACTCCCAATGTTTGAGCAATATGATCCTTATTGTCAATGCAAGCACCCACATATACTTTGCTCTTTGCATGGTTTAGCTTAAGACCAGAAACTTTACCAAATTCATTAAGAATATCTGCCAGATTACTCACAGAAACTGGATCATCTCGAAGGAAGATAATAAGGTCGTCGGCAAATGTTATGTGAGAGATATAAACAGAACCATAATGTGGTACCTTAATTTTGCCATTGGAAACAGCCTCTTCTAACATACAACTGAGCCCTTCCATTGCAATGGTAAAAAGATAAGGAGATAGTGGATCACCTTGCCGAATGCCATTCTTACTCCCAAAGAAGCCAATAGGTGAACCATTAAAGAGAATTGAAAATTTTGGAGTTTCCAAGCAACATTGAATCCATTTAACCCAGTGCTGAGGGAAGCCCATATTATGGAGCATCATGTAAATAAAATCCATATTGACTGAGTCAAAGGCCTTTCGTAAATCAGCTTTAAAACAGATCTTTTTCCCTCTTGTTTTAGAATGTAGATCCTTAACCAAATCATTAGCAAGCAGGACATTATGATGGATACTCCTCCCTTTAAGAAAAGCAGCCTGATTAGGACTAATGACCTTATTCATGACCTTTTGTAGTCTATCTGCCAGCAACTTAGAGATAACCTTATAAATAAAGTTGCACAGTGAAATAGGACGGTAGTTCTCCAATGAATCGGCTCCATCATTTTTAGGCACTAAAGAAATAAAAGTGCAATTCATTTCTTTCAGAATGTGACCTGAGGAGAAAAAATGTCGACAAGCTTTTATGACATCGTTGCCTACAATAGCCCATGCAATTTGATAAAACTCAGCTGGAAATCCATCTGGACCAGGGCTTTTGTGCTTCGGGGACTTAAAAACAACTTTCACAATTTCATCATCCGTTATTGGGGCATTAAGATGAGAGAGGGCTTCAGAATCAAGTCGTCTTGTAGGCCCAACATGAATACTATTAGGCTGCTGTTCCTGATTGAGTAAGGAATAAAAAAATTGCTTGGTGTAATTTTTAACCTCATCCAGATCCTCAATGAGATTACCATCTATACCTTTGCATTTTTTGATGCGATTAGTAGCCCTTCTGGTAGCAATAGCAGCATAGAAAAACTTCGTATTAGAATCCCCTAGAGTAAGCCAATGCTGTCGTGACTTCTGTTTCAAAAAGCATTCCTCCTGCTTCAAAGCTTGCATAAAGTTATTTCTAGCAGCAGCCTCTTTGTATATAAGATTCGCATTCCAGAGGTTGAAGATTTAGCTCGCTTTTGCACAGCCATAAGTTCTTTCTTGCATAACTGAACTCTGTCGTTGATATTTCCAAATGTAGTTGAATTCCACTTCTTCAGTGCTGCTTTGCATGCTTTTAGTTTTTGACATAGGATGTAAGGGGGAGAACCAAATACATTAATGTCCCAAGCTGACTTAATAACTTCGAGGAACTTTGGGTGAGAACTCCACATATTAAAAAATCTAAAAGGTTTCTTGACTCTTGGTAGTGCTTTATCTGCATGTATATGCATAATAGAGTGATCCGAAAATAACTTAGCACCGTACTCAAGAAGTGAATCTGGGAAAACTGCTAACCATTCCTGATTAATCAAACATCTGTCAAGTCGAGCCATAATTTTTCTTTCAGCAGTACTTTGATTGTTCCATGAGAACCAATCACCTACAGATTTCATGTCAGTCAATGCAGCAGTATCTATACAATCATTAAAATGTTGAAGCTGACATTCGGAAAGCACTCTACCCCCCACTTTCTCATTTGTGTATCTGACAGTATTAAAGTCACCGAGAACAACCCAAGGTACTGTAGGATAACTATTTGCAATGCTAACCAGATCACGCCATAGAGCATTCCTGTCAGACATACTGTTAGATGCATAAATACCGGTAATATTGAATTGACATCCAGTCTGTTTATCCTCTGCCTTAAGATGAATGAATTGATTAGTAGCAGAAATAAACCAAGCAGTAACAAGATTAGGATGCCATAAGACCCAAACTCGACCATAAGTATCCTGAGAATCATTAGTAAAAAGTTCTGCCTCAGGCCATATTAAATTCTTCTGAACTTGAACACGATGAGGTTTAATTTTTGTTTCCACAAGAATCACAATGTCACATGCAGCAAATCGGATTATTCTATTGAGCTCCCGACATTTCTCAGTCTTATTAAGTCCACGAACATTCCAACAGCTTATTTTCATCAATACTAGATAGAAGAAAGAGCATGCGATTTTGGGAGGACACTACCATCCTTTTTCTTATCCTTTGATTTTGCATGGTCCTCTCGCATAATATCTTTACCCTTTAATCCTTTATTCCTATATTTATCCACCTCATCCACAGCTTGCAAATGTTTAAATTTTTGCGTACCTTGAGGCAAGGAGTCCTGAATAGCGGGATGTGTCGAAGAGCGATGAGTTTGGTGAGTTGCAATGTCTTGGTTCCCAAGAGGTTGTTGAAATGAAATTTCCTGATTATCTGATGGAGTGATTCGTGAAGGCGAGGTTGTTATTGGGGAGTGAGAACCTTGGGAAGCTCCTGCAGTGAAATTCTCTGATATAATAGGTAAAGATGGAAGTCCTGACTTGTCTTTCTCTTGTTCGTGTCGCTGCCCCAACGAGTCAGAGTGTTCAATCATCTTCTCCGCCATCACCACTATTGGCACTGGAGTATCAGTGCTTGGATTAGTGGTAGTGACCCCATTCTGTGGCTCTTGGCGTGGTCGGTAAACCTGTGTGATTTTTTGTGAAGGCTGTTGGCAGGCACCATTTACATGTCCAAAAGATAGACAAACCTTGCATCGTTGTGGCTTCCAAGAATATGAGACTTTCACCTTTCGGGTGCTCCCATCAAGATCACGGTAAGAAACATCATTCGGCAGTTCCTCATCAGAAGAAACCATTACACAAGCTCTGGCAAAGGTCAATCTCGTTTGCGAAGCTGTTGCCTTATCAAGATACAATGGTTGTCCCAGGGTGCTGCAAAGCTTTGCAATAAAACGACGACCCCAGAGATGTAGTGGAAGTCCATGGAAAGAAACCCATATTGGGATAGACTGTAGACTGTCTAACTCCAATCTCACATCAGGTGCCCAGCGTCGTAGTATCATTGGATGACCACGGATAGTCCAAAATCCTTCAAGGACCCGTTGTAAATCTTCTTCCGAATAAAGCCTGCATACAAAGAATCCGGTCTCCAACATATGAAGATCAAATGTTGATATTCCCCATCGAGTTCTGATGTATGAGGATAGTGGGAAAAAGGATGTTCTTAGTCCAACAACGTAGCCCACAATTGCCATTGACCATGTCTCAATTAGTTCGTCGGAATCAATAGCCTCATACACAGCAATCTTCTGGTCAGCCTGTACTTCTGGAGCAAAAAAGTCCAGTCGAAGATCCGGACTACCCACTGGAGCCTTGAAGAGGCTACTCCAAGGCTTCGGATCTCGGGAAATAGGAGCTGGAGGTCGTGATCTAGATCGTGAACGACCTCGGGCCTGGTTCATTGAAGGAGCATCCCGTCGAGAAGAAGAAATCAGCGGTGGAACATCCTGGTGTGAAACCGGCCTAAGCTGCTGGGGAGGAACCAGCGGCTGTTGGAGAGGAGCAACCCCCTCCCGCGGTGAAGTAACCAGCGGCTGAGGAGCAACCCTCTCCCGCTGTGACTGCTGGAGAGGGGCGTTCTGCTGTGAAGCAATCAGCCGCTGGGAAGAAGCCAGCGGAGGAGCATCCCGCTGGAACAGAGGATGCGAAGCAGAGTGCCGCGTCCGGCCGCTCGCATCCATGGCGTCGCTCGCCCTAGCCGCCAGCCGCCTAGGGGAGAGGAAGCCACCACCCTGCCCACACTAATGTCGCAGCCGTCGCCCCTTCCACGCCGATTGCAGAAGCAGCCGTCGCCCTTTCCACGCTGGAGTTGCCGCAGGAAGCGGCAGTGAACCCAGCCCCAATCGCAGCGTAGCTTCCACCGTTTCTTGCCCTAGAGTCCGTCCCGCGCCTAGGGGAGAAGAGCCGCCGCCCTTCCACGCCTGAAGTCGCCGATTCCCGGCCTGGAATCGCTGATCGCAGGAGCGACCGCCGGCCTTCCACTCGCCGCGGAGTGATCGTAGAGGAGAAATCGCCCAAGGGAGCAATCGCAAGCACAAGGGAAGAGGTTGCCGTCCCCAGCGTCGATCGCAAGCGCAAGCGCAAGCCCAAGCAGAGCAGAGCACTCACGCACGCACGCAAGGGAACGCAGGCCCAGTCCCCCCCCATTCCCAAGCCGATGCGTGCACCGTCTCTCCTCCTCTCTCTCTCCTCCTCACGCTGACTTCGAATTTCCGAGAAGTTGCACAAAAAACCGAAAGAATCTCAACTCAGCGTAAAGTTTATGACCGTCACGTTTTTTCGTGAAACCATGCTCATACGACTTACCATGGGCTAATACATCGTGAATGGCCAGTATTTTGAATTTCCGAGACGGTGCACGAAAAACCAATCGAAACTCGACTCGCGCGCGACTTAGCGCAAAGTTTATGACGGTCGCGTTTTTTCGTGAAACCAAGCTCATACGACTTACCATGGGCTAATACATCGTGAATCACCAGTATTTTGAATTTCCGAGACGGTGCACGAAAAACCGATCGAAACTCGACTCGCGCGCGACTTCGCGCAAAGTTTAAGACCGTCGTATTTTTTTGCGAAAGTGTGCTTGTACGACTTCTCATGGGCTAATAAGAGGGGAAAGACCAGTATTTTAAATTTCCGAGACGGTGCACGAAAAACCGATCGAATATCGACTCTGCACAAACTTTATGACCGTCGCGTTTTTTCGTGAAACCATGCTCATACGACTTACCATGGGCTAATACATCGTGAATGGCCAGTATTTTGAATTTCCGAGAGGGTGCACGAAAAACCGATCGAAACTCGACTCGCGCGCGACTTCGCGCAAAGTTTTTGACCGTCATATTTTTTTGCGAAAGCGTGCTTGTACGACTTCTCATGGGCTAATAAGACGGGAAAGACCAGTATTTTGAATTTCCGAGACGGTGCACGAAAAACCGATCGAATATCGACTCTGCACAAACTTTATTACCGTCGCGTTTTTTCGTGAAACCATGCTCATACGACTTACCATGGGCTAATACATCGTAAATGGCGAGTATTTTGAATTTCCTAGACGGTGCACGAAAAACCGATCGAAACTAGATTCGCGCGCAACTTCGCGCAAAGTTTATGACCGTCGTATTTTTTTCCGAAAGCGTGCCTGTACGACTTCTCATGGGCTAATAAGATGCGAAAGACCAGTATTTTGAATTTCCGAGACGTTGCACGAAAAACCGTTAGAATCTCGACTCTGCGCAAAGTTTATGACCGTCGCGTTTTTTCGTGAAACCATGCTCATATGACTTACCATGGGCTAATACATTGTGAATGGCCAGTATTTTGAATTTCCGAGACGGTGCACGAAAAACCGATCGAAACTCGACTCGCGCGCGACTTCGCGCAAAGTTTATGACCGTCGTATTTTTTTGCGAAAGCGTGCCTGTACGACTTCTCATGGTCTAATAAGACGGGAAAGACCAGTATTTTGAATTTCTGAGACGGTGCACGAAAAACCGATAGAATCTCGACTATGACCGTCGCGTTTTTTCATGAAACCATGCTCATACGACTTACCACGGGCTAATACATCGTGAATGGCCAGTATTTTGAATTTCCGAGATGGTGCACGAAAAACCGATCGAAACTCAACTCGCGCGCGACTTTGCACAAAATTTATTACCGTCGTATTTTTTTGCGAAAGTGTGCTTGTACGACTTCTCATGGGCTAATAAGACGGGAAAGACCAGTATTTTGAATTTCCGAGACGGTGCACGAAAAACCGATCGAATATCGACTCTGCGCAAAGTTTATGACCGTCGCGTTTTTTCGTGAAACCATGCTCATACGACTTACCATGGGCTAATACATCGTGAATGGCCAGTATTTTGAATTTCCGAGACGGTGCACGAAAAAACCGATCGAAACTAGATTCGCGCGAAACTTCGCGCAAAGTTTATGACCGTCGTATTTTTTTCCGAAAGCGTGCTTGTACGACTTCTCATGGGCTAATAAGACGGGAAAGACCAATATTTTGAATTTCCGAGACGGTGCACGAAAAACCGATCGAATATCGACTCTGCGCAAAGTTTATGACCGTCGCGTTTTTTCGTGAAACCATGCTCATACGACTTACCATGGGCTAATACATCGTGAATGCCCAGTATTTTGAATTTTCAAGATGGTGCACGAAAAACCGATCGAAACTAGATTCGCGCGCAACTTCGCGCAAAGTTTATGACCGTTGTATTTTTTTTCCGAAAGCGTGCCTGTACGACTTCTCATGGGCTAATAAGACGGGAAAGACCAGTATTTTGAATTTCTGAGACGGTGCACGAAAAACCGATAGAATCTCGACTCCGCGCAAAGTTTATGACCGTCGCGTTTTTTCGTGAAACCATGCTCATACGACTTACCATGGGCTAATACACCGTGAATGGCAAGTCTTTTGAATTTCCGGGACGGTGCACGAAAAACCGATCGAAACTCGACTCGCGCGCGACTTCGCGCAAAGTTTATGACCGTCATATTTTTTTGCGAAAGCGTGCCTGTACGACTTCTCATGGGCTAATAAGACGGGAAAGACCGGTATTTTGAATTTCTGAGACGGTGCACGAAAAACCGATAGAATCTCGACTCTGCGCAAAGTTTATGACTGTCGCATTTTTTCGTGAAACCATGCTCATACGACTTACCAAGGGCTAATACACCATGAATGGCCAGTCTTTTGAATTTCCGAGACGGTGCACGAAAAACCGATCGAAACTCGACTCACGCGCGACTTCGCGCAAAATTTATTACAGACGTATTTTTTTGCGAAAGTGTGCTTGTACGACTTCTCATGGGCTAATAAGACGGGAAAGACCAGTATTTTGAATTTCTGAGACGGTGCACGAAAAACCGATAGAATCTCGACTCTGCGCAAAGTTTATGACCATCGCGTTTTTTCGTGAAACCATGCTCATACGACTTACCACGGGCTAATACATCGTGAATGGCCAGTATTTTGAATTTCCGAGACGGTGCACGAAAAACCGATCAAAACTCGACTCGCGTGCGACTTCGCGCAAAATTTATTACCGTCGTATTTTTTTACGAAAGTGTGCTTGTACGACTTCTCATGGGCTAATAAGACGGGAAAGACCAGTATTTTGAATTTCTGAGACGGTGCACGAAAAACCGATCGAATATCGACTCTGCGCAAAGTTTATGACCGTCGCGTTTTTTCGTGAAACCATGCTCATACGACTTACCATGGGCTAATACATCATGAATGGCCAGTATTTTGAATTTCCGAGACGGTGCACGAAAAACCGATCGAAACTCGACTCGCGCGCGACTTCGCGCAAAGTTTATGACCGTCGTATTTTTTTGCGAAAGCGTGCCTGTACGACTTCTCATGGGCTAATAAGACGGGAAAGACCAGTATTTTGAATTTCCGAGACGGTGCAAGAAAAACCGATCGAATATCGACTCTGCGCAAAGTTTATGACCGTCGCGTTTTTTTGTGAAACCATGCTCATACGACTTACCATGGGCTAATACATCGTGAATGGCCAGTATTTTGTATTTCCGAGACGGTGCACGAAAAACCGATCGAAACTCGACTCGTGCGCGACTTCGCGCAAAATTTATTACCGACGTATTTTTTTGCGAAAGTGTGCTTGTACGACTTCTCATGGGCTAATAAGACGGGAAAGACCAGTATTTTGAATTTCCGAGACGGTGCACGAAAAACCGATCGAATCTCGACTCTGCGCAAAGTTTATGAAACAGAAGTCACGACAGCATTGGCTTACTTTAGGGGATTCTAATACGAAGTTTTTCTATGCTGCTATTGCTACCAGAAGGGCTACTAATCTTATAAAAAAATGCAAAGGTATAGATGGTAATCTCATTGAGGATCTGGATGAGGTTAAAAATTACACCAAGCAATTTTTTTATTCCTTACTCAATCAGGAACAGCAGCCTAATAGTATTCATGTTGGGCCTACAAGACGACTTGATTCTGAAGCCCTCTCTCATCTTAATGCCCCAATAACGGATGATGAAATTGTGAAAGTTGTTTTTAAGTCCCCGAAGCACAAAAGCCCTGGTCCAGATGGATTTCCAGCTGAGTTTTATCAAATTGCATGGGCTATTGTAGGCAACGATGTCATAAAAGCTTGTCGACATTTTTTCTCCTCAGGTCACATTCTTAAAGAAATGAATTGCACTTTTATTTCTTTAGTGCCTAAAAATGATGGAGCCGATTCTTTGGCGAACTACCGTCCTATTTCACTGTGCAACTTTATTTATAAGGTTATCTCTAAGTTGCTGGCAGATAGACTACAAAAGGTCATGAATAAGGTCATTAGTCCTAATCAGGCTGCTTATATCTCTCACATAACATTTGCAGACGACCTAATTATCTTCCTTCGAGATGATCCAGTTTCTGTGAGTAATCTGGCAGATATTCTCAATGAATTTGGTAAAGTTTCTGGTCTTAAGCTAAACCATGCAAAGAGCAAAGTATATGTGGGTGCTTGCATTGACAATAAGGATCATATTGCTCAAACATTGGGAGTTGCTGAAGGAAATTTACCGGTTCCTTACTTGGGTCTCCCACTTATATCCACTGGAATCAACAAAGCCTCCTGTCAGCCTATCATACAAAAAATTAAGAACAAAATTTCCTCATGGAAAAATAGGCTTCTTTCTAAAGCTGGACGACTTGAACTTATTCGATCTGTGTTGATCTATTATTCTATTTATTGGTCTCATGCATTCCTTCTACCTGCCGGGCTTCTCCATGATATTGATAAATTACTTATGAACTTCTTTTGGAATGGCACAGATGGTAAGACAATGCACATGGTGAATTGGGACAGCATTTGCAAACCGAAGGATGAAGGGGGGCTGAATCTTCGACATATTAGAGATTGGAATAAAGCTTGTATGGTAAAGCAATTATGGGATATTTTACAAAAACAAGTCTTCCTTATGGTCACAATGGGTTTTTGCTAGGTACCTAACCAAGGAATCAATCTGGGAAACATCTGCAAAAACATCTCATTCTTCTGCTTGGAAAGGAATTCTGAAGGCAAGGCGATGGTTACGTAACAATATTTCTTATGTGATTTCTTCTGGAACCAATATTAATATGTGGTATGATCCTTGGGTGAATAGGAAAAGTATATTTCAGATATTTGGTGATAGAGTACGACAGGATCTGCAAAGGTGTACAGTTGACTATTAGAAGGGAGAGACGGTGCACGCATCGGCTTGGGAATGGGGGGGAATGGGCCTGCGTTCCCTTGCGTGCGTGCGTGAGTGCTCTGCTCTGCTTGGGCTTGCGCTTGCGCTTGCGATCGACGCTGGGGACGGCAACCTCTTCCCTTGCGCTTGTGCTTGCGATTGCTCCCTTGGGCGATTTCTCCTCTACGATCACTCCGCGGCGAGTGGAAGGCCGGCGGTCGCTCCTGCGATCAGCGATTCCAGGCCGGGAATCGGCGACTTCAGGCGTGGAAGGGCGGCGGCTCTTCTCCCCTAGGCGCGGGACGGACTCTAGGGCAAGAAACGGTGGAAGCTGCGCTGCGATTGGGGCTGGGTTCACTGCCGCTTCCTGCGGCAACTCCAGCGTGGAAAGGGCGACGGCTGCTTCTGCAATCGGCGTGGAAGGGGCGACGGCTGCGACATTAGTGTGGGCAGGGTGGTGGCTTCCTCTCCCCTAGGCGGCTGGCGGCTAGGGCGAGCGACGCCATGGATGCGAGCGGCCGGACGCGGCACTCTGCTTCGCATCCTCTGTTCCAGCGGGATGCTCCTCCGCTGGCTTCTTCCCAGCGGCTGATTGCTTCACAGCAGAACGCCCCTCTCCAGCAGTCACAGCGGGAGAGGGTTGCTCCTCAGCCGCTGGTTACTTCACCGCGGGAGGGGGTTGCTCCTCTCCAACAGCCGCTGGTTCCTCCCCAGCAGCTTAGGCCGGTTTCACACCAGGATGTTCCACCGCTGATTTCTTCTTCTCAACGGGATGCTCCTTCAATGAACCAGGCCCGAGGTCGTTCACGATCTAGATCACGACCTCCAGCTCCTATTTCCCGAGATCCGAAGCCTTGGAGTAGCCTCTTCAAGGCTCCAGTGGGTAGTCCGGATCTTCGACTGGACTTTTTTGCTCCAGAAGTACAGGCTGACCAGAAGATTGCTGTGTATGAGGCTATTGATTCCGACGAACTAATTGAGACATGGTCAATGGCAATTGTGGGCTACGTTGTTGGACTAAGAACATCCTTTTTCCCACTATCCTCATACATCAGAACTCGATGGGGAATATCAACATTTGATCTTCATATGTTGGAGACCGGATTCTTTGTATGCAGGCTTTATTCGGAAGAAGATTTACAACGGGTCCTTGAAGGATTTTGGACTATCCGTGGTCATCCAATGATACTACGACGCTGGGCACCTGATGTGAGATTGGAGTTAGACAGTCTACAGTCTATCCCAATATGGGTTTCTTTTCATGGACTTCCACTACATCTCTGGGGTCGTCGTTTTATTGCAAAGCTTTGCAGCACCCTGGGACAACCATTGTATCTTGATAAGGCAACAGCTTCGCAAACGAGATTGACCTTTGCCAGAGCTTGTGTAATGGTTTCTTCTGATGAGGAACTGCCGAATGATGTTTCTTACCGTGATCTTGATGGGAGCACCCGAAAGGTGAAAGTCTCATATTCTTGGAAGCCACAACGATGCAAGGTTTGTCTATCTTTTGGACATGTAAATGGTGCCTGCCAACAGCCTTCACAAAAAATCACACAGGTCTACCGACCACGCCAAGAGCCACAGAATGGGGTCACTACCACTAATCCAAGCACTGATACTCCAGTGCCAACAGTGGTGATGGCGGAGAAGATGATTGAACACTCTGACTCGTTGGGGCAGCGACACGAACAAGAGAAAGACAAGTCAGGACTTCCATCTTTACCTATTATATCAGAGAATTTCACTACAGGAGCTTCCCAAGGTTCTCACTCCCCAATAACAACCTCGCCTTCACGAATCACTCCTTCAGATAATCAGGAAATTCCATTTCAACAACCTCTTGGGAACCAAGACATTGCAACTCACCAAACTCATCGCTCTTCGACACATCCCGCTATTCAGGACTCCTTGCCTCAAGGTACGCAAAAATTTAAACATTTGCAAGCTGTGGATGAGGTGGATAAATATAGGAATAAAGGATTAAAGGGTAAAGATATTATGCGAGAGGACCATGCAAAATCAAAGGATAAGAAAAAGGATGGTAGTGTCCTCCCAAAATCGCATGCTCTTCCTTCTATCTAGTATTGATGAAAATAAGCTGTTGGAATGTTCGTGGACTTAATAAGACTGAGAAATGTCGGGAGCTCAATAGAATAATCCGATCTGCTGCATGTGACATTGTCATTCTTGTGGAAACAAAAATTAAACCTCATCGTGTTCAAGTTCAGAAGAATTTAATATGGCCTGAGGCAGAACTTTTTACTAATGATTCTCAGGATACTTATGGTCGAGTTTGGGTCTTATGGCATCCTAATCTTGTTACTGCTTGGTTTATTTCTGCTACTAATCAATTCATTCATCTTAAGGCAGAGGATAAACAGACTGGATGTCAATTCAATATTACCGGTATTTATGCATCTAACAGTATGTCTGACAGGAATGCTCTATGGCGTGATCTGGTTAGCATTTCAAATAGTTATCCTACAGTACCTTGGGTTGTTCTCGGTGACTTTAATACTGTCAGATACACAAATGAGAAAGTGGGGGGTAGAGTGCTTTCCGAATGTCAGCTTCAACATTTTAATGATTGTATAGATACTGCTGCATTGACTGACATGAAATCTGTAGGTGATTGGTTCTCATGGAACAATCAAAGTACTGCTGAAAGAAAAATTATGGCTCGACTTGACAGATGTTTGATAAATCAGGAATGGTTAGCAGTTTTTCCAGATTCACTTCTTGAGTACGGTGCTAAGTTATTTTTGGATCACTCTATTATGCATATACATGCAGATAAAGCACTACCAAGAGTCAAGAAACCTTTTAGATTTTTTAATATGTGGAGTTCTCACCCAAAGTTCCTCGAAGTTATTAAGTCAGCTTGGGACATTAATGTATTTGGTTCTCCCCCTTACATCCTATGTCAAAAACTAAAAGCATGCAAAGCAGCACTGAAGAAGTGGAATTCAACTACATTTGGAAATATCAACGACAGAGTTCAGTTATGCAAGAAAGAACTTATGGCTGTGCAAAGCGAGCTAAATCTTCAACCTCTGGATGCGAATCTTATATACAAAGAGGCTGCTGCTAGAAATAACTTTATGCAAGCTTTGAAGCAGGAGGAATGCTTTTTGAAACAGAAGTCACGACAGCATTGGCTTACTCTAGGGGATTCTAATACGAAGTTTTTCTATGCTGCTATTGCTACCAGAAGGGCTACTAATCGCATCAAAAAATGCAAAGGTATAGATGGTAATCTCATTGAGGATCTGGATGAGGTTAAAAATTACACCGAGCAATTTTTTTATTCCTTACTTAATCAGGAACAGCAGCCTAATAGTATTCATGTTGGGCCTACAAGACGACTTGATTCTGAAGCCCTCTCTCATCTTAATGCCCCAATAACGGATGATGAAATTGTGAAAGTTATTTTTAAGTCCCCGAAGCACAAAAGCCCTGGTCCAGATGGATTTCCAGCTGAGTTTTATCAAATTGCATGGGCTATTGTAGGCAACGATGTCATAAAAGCTTGTCGACATTTTTTCTCCTCAGGTCACATTCTGAAAGAAATGAATTGCACTTTTATTTCTTTAGTGCCTAAAAATGATGGAGCCGATTCATTGGAGAACTACCGTCCTATTTCACTGTGCAACTTTATTTATAAGGTTATCTCTAAGTTGCTGGCAGATAGACTACAAAAGGTCATGAATAAGGTCATTAGTCCTAATCAGGCTGCTTTTATTAAAGGGAGGAGTATCCATCATAATGTCCTGCTTGCTAATGATTTGGTTAAGGATCTACACTCAAAAACAAGAGGGAAAAAGATCTGTTTTAAAGCTGATTTACGGAAGGCCTTTGACTCAGTCAATAGGCAATTTATTTACATGATGCTCCATAGTATGGGCTTCCCTCAGCGCTGGGTTCAATGGATTCAATGTTGCTTGGAAACTCCAAAATTTTCGATTCTCTTTAATGGTTCACCTATTGGCTTCTTCGGGAGTAAGAATGGCATTCGGCAAGGCGATCCACTATCTCCTTATCTTTTTACGATTGCAATGGAAGGACTCAGTTGTATGTTAGAAGAGGCTGTTTCCAATGGCAAAATTAAGGTACCATATTATGGTTCTATTTATATCTCTCACATAACATTTGCTGATGACCTTATTATCTTCCTTCGAGATGATCCAGTTTCTTTGAGTAATCTGGCAGATATTCTTAATGAATTTGGTATAGTTTCTGGTCTTAAGCTAAACCATGCAAAGAGCAAAGTATATGTGGGTGCTTGCATTGACAATAAGGATCATATTGCTCAAACATTGGGAGTTGCTGAAGGAAATTTACCGGTTCCTTACTTGGGTCTCCCACTTATATCCACTGGAATCAACAAAGCCTCCTGTCAGCCTATCATACAAAAAATTAAGAACAGAATTTCCTCTTGGAAAAATAGGCTTCTTTCTAAAGCTGGACGACTTGAACTTATTCGATCTGTGTTGACCTCTTATTCTATTTATTGGTCTCATGCATTCCTTCTACCAGCCGGGCTTCTCCATGATATTGATAAATTACTTATGAACTTCTTTTGGAATGGCACAGATGGTAAGGCAATGCACATGGTGAATTGGGACAGCATTTGCAAACCGAAGGATGAAGGGGGGCTGAATCTTCGACATATTAGAGATTGGAATAAAGCTTGTATGGTAAAGCAATTATGGGATATTTTACAAAACAAGTCTTCCTTATGGTCACAATGGGTTTTTGCTAGGTACCTTACCAAGGAATCAATCTGGGAAGTATCTGCAAAAACATCTCATTCTGCTGCTTGGAAAGGAATTCTAAAGGCAAGGAGATGGCTACGTAACAATATTTCTTATGTGATTTCTTCTGGAACCAATATTAATATGTGGTATGATCCTTGGGTGAATGGGAAAAGCATATTTCAGATATTTGGTGATAGAGTACGACAGGATCTGGGGGCTCCCAAAGACTGGAAGGTTTCTGAATTCATTAACAATGGTACTTGGTGTCTTCCCAACCCTACCTCCCCTGACATGTTATTACTTTGGCCGACTATTAGGGCTATTACAATCAAGAACAACTCTTCAGATATGCTTATTTGGCTTCATGATAACGGTAAATTTAGTGCTACATCTGCATGGAACCAAATTAGACGACGAAACAACAAGTGGATCCAAAGTAGTTGGACATGGGATAGTCCATGCTCACAGCGACATTCCTTATGTACATGGCAGGCCCTTCTCGGCAAACTTCCTACGATGGACAATATGCAGCGAAGAGGTATTTATATTGTAAATCGGTGCTCTTTGTGTATGCAAAATGAAGAAAGTGTTGACCATCTCTACTTTGCTTGTGATTATTCATCTTGGATATGGAAGGAGATCTTGAAGCGATTTGATTTTCAAAGGCTACCACGGCCAAACTTGCATCATGAATTAGAAATGCTTATGCAAAGCTTCTCAAGAAAGGGGCCTCTTACACAACTAGCACGAATTATATTC
This sequence comes from Ensete ventricosum, assembly GCA_029747655.1. Lineage (NCBI taxonomy): Eukaryota > Viridiplantae > Streptophyta > Magnoliopsida > Zingiberales > Musaceae > Ensete > Ensete ventricosum. The sequence goes on along the minus strand of JAQQAF010000026.1, from coordinate 259,255 downwards.
AGATGTGCTATTTGGTGGATTTGGAAGGAGAGGTGTGGCAGAATTTTTGAGTGTCACAACATGAAGAAAGCTCAAATTCTGATAGAGATTCTTCAGGACTCACGATCATGTATGGAGCAAGAATTGAATACAGAGCACCTAACAAGAAGAGAGAAAGATATTTTCACAAGATTCAATTTTTCCATTCGTCAAGAATCACTCGAATAATGATGAAGATTGTAATTATATGGGGCAAAGCTTATATTTTGTGATGTATCCATAAGTAGTCCAGAACAGTCTAGCTATTGCATTTTATTATTTATTAACTTCCTTATGCTACTCTTGGAGATGAGTTTGATGAAGCGTGCTCACTTCACCTTCTTTAGGTGGGGTGCAATCTTCTCGACTACACTAAGAGACTTCAGGCTTTAGTCTATGGCTTGTGTAGACAAAGCTTCTTTGTACAAATCTTTTACAAAATACAATATCTTTACTTACCAAAAAAGAGTACGACAGGATCTGGGGGCTCCCAAAGACTGGAAGGTTTCTGAATTTATTAACAATGGTACTTGGTGTCTTCCCAACCCTACCTCCCCTGACATGTTATTACTTTGGCCGACTATTAGGGCTATTCCAATCAAGAACAACTCTTCAGATATGCTTATTTGGCTTCATGATAACGGTAAATTTAGTGCTACATCTGCATGGAACCAAATTAGACGACGAAACAACAAGTGGATCCAAAGTAGTTGGACATGGGATAGTCCATGCTCACAGCGACATTCCTTATGTACATGGCAGGCCCTTCTCGGCAAACTTCCTACGATGGACAATATGCAGCGAAGAGGTATTTATATTGTAAATCGGTGCTCTTTGTGTATGCAAAATGAAGAAAGTGTTGACCATCTCTACTTTGCTTGTGATTATTCATCCTAGATATGGAAGGAGATCTTGAAGCGATTTGATTTTCAAAGGCTACCACGGCCAAACTTGCATCATGAATTAGAAATGCTTATGCAAAGCTTCTCAAGAAAGGGGCCTCTTACACAACTAGCAAGAATTATATTCAGATGTGCTATATGGAGGATTTGGAAGGAGAGGTGTGGCAGAATTTTTGAGTGTCACAACATGAACAAAGCTCAAATTCTGATAGAGATTCTTCAGGACGCACGATCATGTATGGAGCAAGAATTGAATACAGAGCACCTAACAAGAAGAGAGAAAGATATTTTCACAAGATTCAATTTTTCCATTCGTCAAGAATCACTCGAATAATGATGAAGATTGTAATGTATTATATGGGGCAAAACTTATATTTTGTGATGTATCCACAAGTAGTCCAGAACAGTCTAGCTATTGCATTTTATTATTTATTAACTTCCTTATGCTACTCTTGGAGATGAGTTTGATGAAGCGTGCCCATTTCACCTTCTTTAGGTGGGGTGCAATCTTCTCGACTACACTAAGAGACTTCAGGCTTTAGTCTATGGCTTGTGTAGACAAAGCTTCTTTGTACAAATCTTTTGCAAAATACATTATCTTTACTTACCAAAAAAAAGTTTATGACTGTCGCATTTTTTCGTGAAACCATGCTCATACGACTTACCAAGGGCTAATACACCATGAATGGCCAGTCTTTTGAATTTCCGAGACGGTGCACGAAAAATCGATCGAAACTCGACTCGCGCGCGACTTCGCGCAAAGTTTATGACCTTCGTATTTTTTTTGCGAAAGCGTGCCTGTACGACTTCTCATGGGCTAATAAGATGAGAAAGACCAGTATTTTGAATTTCCGAGACGGTGCACGAAAAACCTTTAGAATCTCGACTCAGCGCAAAGTTTTGGACCATCACGTTTTTTCGTGAAACCATGCTCATACGACTTACCATGGGCTAATACATCGTGAATGGCCAGTATTTTGAATTTCCGAGACGGTGCACGAAAAACCGATCGAAACTCGACTCGCGCGCGACTTCGCGCAAAGTTTCTGACCGTCGTATTTTTTTGCGAAAGCATGCTTGTATGACTTCTCATGGGCTAATAAGACGGGAAAGACCAGTATTTTGAATTTCCGAGACGGTGCACGAAAAACCGATCGAATCTCGACTCTGCGCAAAGTTTATGACCGTCGCGTTTTTTCGTGAAACCATGCTCATACGACATACCAAGGGCTAATACATCGTGAATGGCCAGTATTTTGAATTTCCGAGACAGTGCACGAAAAACCGATCGAAACTCGACTCGCGCGCGACCTCGCGCAAAGTTTTTGACCGTGGTATTTTTTTGCGAAAGCGTGCTTGTACGACTTCTCATGGGCTAATAAGACGGGAAAGACCAGTATTTTGAATTTCCGAGATGGTGCAAGAAAAACCGATCGAATCTCCACTCTGCGCAAAGTTTATGACAGTCGCGTTTTTTCGTGAAACCATGCTCATACGACTTACCATGGGCTAATACACCGTGAATGGCCAGTCTTTTGAATTTCTGAGACGGTGCACGAAAAACCGATCGAAACTCGACTCGCGCGCGACTTCGTGCAAAGTTTATGACCGTCGTATTTTTTTTGCGAAAGCGTGCCTGTACGACTTCTCATGGGCTAATAAGATGGGAAAGACAAGTATTTTGAATTTCCGAGACGGTGCACGAAAAACCGATCGAATCTCGACTCTGCGCAAAGTTTATGACCGTCGCGTTTTTTCGTGAAACCATGCTCATACGACTTACCATGGGCTAATACATCGTGAATGGCCAGTATTTTGAATTTCCGAGACGGTGCACGAAAAACCGATCGAAACTCGACTCGTGCGCGACTTCGCGCAAAATTTATTACCGTCGTATTTTTTTGTGAAAGTTTGCTTGTACGACTTCTCATGGGCTAATAAGACGGGAAAGACCAGTATTTTGAATTTCCGAGACGGTGCACGAAAAACCGATCGAATATCGACTCTGCGCAAAGTTTATGACCGTCGCGTTTTTTCGTGAAACCATGCTCATATGACTTACTATGGGCTAATACATTGTGAATGGCCAGTATTTTGAATTTCCGAGACGGTGCACGAAAAACCGATCGAAACTAGATTCGCGCGCAACTTCGCGCAAAGTTTATGACCGTCGTATTTTTTTCCGAAAGCGTGCCTGTACGACTTCTCATGGGCTAATAAGATGGGAAAGACCAGTATTTTGAATTTCCGAGACGGTGCACGAAAAACCGATAGAATCTCGACTCTGCGCAATGTTTTTGACCGTCCTGTTTTTTCGTGAAACCATGCTCATATGACTTACCATCGGCTAATACATTGTTAATGGCCAGTATTTTGAATTTCCGAGACGGTGCACGAAAAACCGATCGAAACTCGACTCGCACGCGACTTCGCGCAAAGTTTATGACCGTCGTATTTTTTTGCGAAAGCGTGCCTGTACGACTTCTCATGTGCTAATAAGACGGGAAAGACCAGTATTTTGAATTTCTGAGACGGTGCACGAAAAACCGATAGAATCTCGACTCTGCGCAAAGTTTATGACCGTCGCGTTTTTTCGTGAAACCATGCTCATACGACTTACCACGGGCTAATACATCGTGAATGGCCAGTATTTTGAATTTCCGAGACGGTGCACGAAAAACCGATCGAAACTCGACTCGCGCGCGACTTCACACAAAATTTATTACCGTCGTATTTTTTTGCGAAAGTGTGCTTGTACGACTTCTCATGGGCTAATAAGACGGGAAAGACCAGTATTTTGAATTTCCGAGACGGTGCACGAAAAACCGATCGAATATCGACTCTGCGCAAAGTTTATGACCGTCGCGTTTTTTCGTGAAACCATGCTCATACGACTTACCAAGGGCTAATACACCGTGAATGGCCAGTCTTTTGAATTTCCGAGACGGTGCACGAAAAACCGATCGAAACTCGACTCGCGCGCGACTTCGCGCAAAGTTTATGACCGTCGTATTTTTTTTGCGAAAGCGTGCCTGTACGACTTCTCATGGGCTAATAAGATGAGAAAGACCAGTATTTTGAATTTCCGAGACGGTGCACGAAAAACCGATCGAATCTCGACTCTGCGCAAAGTTTATGACCGTCGCGTTTTTTCGTGAAACCATGCTCATACGACTTACCATGGGCTAATACATCGTGAATGTTCAGTATTTTGAATTTCCGAGACGGTGCACGAAAAACCGATCGAAACTCGACTCGTGCGCGACTTCGCGCAAAATTTATTACCGTCGTATTTTTTTGCTAAAGTGTGCTTGTACGACTTCTCATGGGCTAATAAGACGGGAAAGAAGAGAGAAAGATATTTTCACAAGATTCAATTTTTCCATTCGTCAAGAATCACTCGAATAATGATGAAGATTGTAATGTATTATATGGGGCAAAGCTTATATTTTGTGATGTATCCACAAGTAGTCCAGAACAGTCTAGCTATTACATTTTATTATTTATTAACTTCCTTATGCTACTCTTAGAGATGAGTTTGATGAAGCGTGCCCATTTCACCTTCTTTAGGTGGGGTGCAATCTTCTCGACTACACTAAGAGACTTCAAGCTTTAGTCTATGGCTTGTGTAGACAAAGCTTCTTTGTACAAATCTTTTACAAAATACATTATCTTTACTTACCAAAAAAAAATAATAAGACGGGAAAGACCAGTATTTTGAATTTCCGAGACGGTGCACGAAAAACCGATCGAATCTCGACTCTGCGCAAAGTTTATGACTGTCGCATTTTTTCGTGAAACCATGCTCATACGACTTACCAAGGGCTAATACACATTGAATGGCCAGTCTTTTGAATTTCCGAGACGGTGCACGAAAAACCGATCGATACTCGACTCGCGCGCGACTTCGTGCAAAGTTTATGACCGTCGTATTTTTTTTGCGAAAGCGGGCCTGTACGACTTCTCATGGGCTAATAAGATGGGAAAGACAAGTATTATGAATTTCCGAGACGGTGCACGAAAAACCGATCGAATCTCGACTCTGCGCAAAGTTTATGACCGTCGCGTTTTTTCGTGAAACCATGCTCATACGACTTACCATGGGCTAATACATCGTGAATGGCCAGTATTTTGAATTTCCGAGACGGTGCACGAAAAACCGATCGAAACTCGACTCGTGCGCGACTTCGCGCAAAATTTATTACCGTCGTATTTTTTTGCGAAAGTTTGCTTGTACGACTTCTCATGGGCTAATAAGACGGGAAAGACCAGTATTTTGAATTTTCGAGACGGTGCACGAAAAACCGATCGAATATCGACTCTGCACAAAGTTTATGACCGTCGCGTTTTTTCGTGAAACCATGCTCATACGACTTACCAAGGGCTAATACACCGTGAATGGCCAGTCTTTTGAATTTCCGAGATGGTGCACGAAAAACCGATCGAAACTCGACTCGCGCGCGACTTCGCGCAAAGTTTATGACCGTCGTTTTTTTTTTTGCGAAAGCGTGCCTGTACGACTTCGCATGGGCTAATAAGATGAGAAAGACCAGTATTTTGAATTTCCGAGACGGTGCACGAAAAACCGATCGAATCTCGACTCTGCGCAAAGTTTATGACCGTCGCGTTTTTTCGTGAAACCATGCTCATACGACTTACCATGGGCTAATACATCGTGAATGGCCAGTATTTTGAATTTCCGAGACGGTGCACGAAAAACCGATCGAAACTCGACTCGTGCGCGACTTCGCGCAAAATTTATTACCGTCGTATTTTTTTGCGAAAGTGTGCTTGTACGACTTCTCATGGGCTAATAAGACGGGAAAGACCAGTATTTTGAATTTCCGAGACGGTGCACGAAAAACCGATCGAATCTCGACTCTGCGCAAAGTTTATGACTGTCGCATTTTTTCATGAAACCATGCTCATACGACTTACCAAGGGCTATTACACCGTGAATGGCCAGTCTTTTGAATTTCCGAGACGGTGCACGAAAAACCGATCGAAACTCGACTCGCGCGCGACTTCGTGCAAAGTTTATGACCGTCGAATTTTTTTTGCGAAAGCGTGCCTGTACGACTTCTCATGGGCTAATAAGATGGGAAAGACCAGTATTTTGAATTTCCGAGACGGTGCACGAAAAACCGATCGAATCTCGACTCTGCGCAAAGTTTATGACCGTCGCGTTTTTTCGTGAAACCATGCTCATACGACTTACCATGGGCTAATACATCGTGAATGGCCAGTATTTTGAATTTCCGAGACGGTGCACGAAAAACCGATCGAAACTAGACTCGTGCGCGACTTCGCGCAAAATTTACTACCGTCGTATTTTTTTGCGAAAGTTTGCTTGTACGACTTCTCATGGGCTAATAAGACGGGAAAGACCAGTATTTTGAATTTCCGAGACGGTGCACGAAAAACCGATCGAATATCGACTCTGCGCAAATTTTATGACCGTCGCGTTTTTTCGTGAAACCATGCTCATAAAACTTACCAAGGGCTAATACACCGTGAATGGCCTGTCTTTTGAATTTCCGAGACGGTGCACGAAAAACCGATCGAAACTCGACTCGCGCGCGACTTCGCGCAAAGTTTATGACCGTCGTATTTTTTTTGCGAAAGCGTGCCTGTACGACTTCTCATGGGCTAATAAGATGAGAAAGACCAGTATTTTGAATTTCCGAGACGGTGCACGAAAAACCGATCGAATCTCGACTCTGCGCAAAGTTTATGACCGTCGCGTTTTTTCGTGAAACCATGCTCATACGACTTACCATGGGCTAATACATCGTGAATGGCCAGTATTTTGAATTTCCGTGAAGGTGCACGAAAAACCAACCGAAACTCGACTCGTGCGCGACTTCGTGCAAAATTTATTACCGTCGTATTTTTTTGCGAAAGTGTGCTTGTACGACTTCTCATGGGCTAATAAGACGGGAAAGACCAGTATTTTGATTTTCCGAGACGGTGCACGAAAAACCGATCGAATCTCGACTCTGCGCAAAGTTTATGACTGTCGCATTTTTTCGTGAAACCATGCTCATACGACTTACCAAGGGCTAATACACCGTGAATGGCCAGTCTTTTGAATTTCCGAGATGGTGCACGAAAAACCGATCGAAACTCGACTCGCGCGCGACTTCGCGCAAAGTTTATGACCGTCGTACTTTTTTTGCGAAAGCGTGCCTGTACGACTTCTCATGGGCTAATAAGATGAGAAAGACCAGTATTTTGAATTTCCGAGACGGTGCACGAAAAACCTTTAGAATCTCGACTCAGCGCAAAGTTTTGGACCGTCGCGTTTTTTCGTGAAACCATGCTCATACGACTTACCATGGGCTAATACATCGTGAATGGCCAGTATTTTGAATTTCCGAGACGGTGCACGAAAAACCGATCAAAACTCGACTCACGCGCGACTTCGCGCAAAGTTTTTGACCGTCGTATTTTTTTGCGAAAGAATGCTTGTATGACTTCTCATGGGCTAATAAGACGGGAAAGACCAGTATTTTGAATTTTCGAGACGGTGCACGAAAAACCGATCGAATCTCGACTCTGCGCAAAGTTTATGACCGTCGCGTTTTTTCGTGAAACCAAGCTCATACGACTTACCATGGGCTAATACATCGTGAATGGCCAGTATTTTGAATTTCCGAGACGGTGCACGAAAAACCGATCGAAACTCGACTCACGCGCGACTTCGCGCAAAGTTTTTGACCGTCATATTTTTTTGTGAAAGCGTGCCTGTACGACTTCTCATGGGCTAATAAGATGAGAAAGACCAGTTTTTTGAATTTTCGAGACGGTGCACGAAAAACCGATAGAATCTCGACTCTGCGCAAAGTTTATGACCGTCTTGTTTCTTCGTGAAACCATGCTCATACGACTTACCATGGGCTAATACATCGTGAATGGCCATTATTTTGAATTTCTGAGACGGTGCACGAAAAATCGATCGAAACTCGACTCGCGCGCGACTTACCGCAAAGTTTATGACCGTCGCATTTTTTCGTGAAACCATGCTCATACGACTTACAATGGGCTAATACATCGTGAATGGCCAGTATTTTGAATTTCCGAGACGGTGCACGAAAAACCGATCGAAACTAGATTCGCGCGCGACTTCGCGCAAAGTTTATGACCGTCGTATTTTTTTGCGAAAGCGTGCCTGTACGACTTCTCATGGGCTAATAAGACGGGAAAGACCAGTATTTTGAATTTCCGAGACGGTGCACGAAAAACCGATAGAATCTCGACTATGCGCAAAGTTTATGACCGTCGCGTTTTTTCGTGAAACCATGCTCATACGACTTACCATGGGCTAATATATCGTGAATGGCCAGTATTTTGAATTTCCGAGACGGTGCACGAAAAACCGATCGAAACTCGACTCGCGCGCGACTTCGCGCAAAGTTTTTGACCGTCGTATTTTTTTGCGAAAGCGTGCTTGTATGACTTCTCATGAGCTAATAAGACGGGAAAGACCAGTATTTTGAATTTCCCAGACGGTGCACGAAAAACCGATCGAATATCGACTCTGCGCAAACTTTATGACCATCGCGTTTTTTCGTGAAACGATGCTCATACGACTTACCATGGGCTAATACATCGTGAATGGCCAGTATTTTGAATTTCTGAGACGGTCACGAAAAACCGATCGAAACTCGACTCGCGCGCGACTTCGCGCAAAGTTTATGACCGTCGTTTTTTTGTGCGAAAGCGTGCCTGTACGACTTCTCATTGGCTAATAAGACGGGAAAGACAAGTATTTTGAATTTCCGAGACGGTGCACGAAAAACCGATCGAAACTCGACTCACGCGCGACTTCGCGCAAAGTTTATGACCGTCGTATTTTTTTGCGAAAGCGTGCCTGTACGACTTCTCATGGGCTAATAAGACGGGAAAGACCAGTATTTTGAATTTCCGAGACGGTGCACGAAAAACCGATAGAATCTCGACTATGCGCAAAGTTTATGACCGTCGCGTTTTTTCGTGAAACCATGCTCATACGACTTACCATGGGCTAATATATCGTGAATGGCCAGTATTTTGAATTTCTGAGACGGTGCACGAATAACCGATCGAAACTCGACTCGCGCGCGACTTCGCGCAAAGTTTTTGACCGTCGTATTTTTTTGCGAAAGCGTGCTTGTATGACTTCTCATGAGCTAATAAGACGGGAAAGACCAGTATTTTGAATTTCCCAGACGGTGCATGAAAAACCGATCGAATATCGACTCTGCGCAAACTTTATGACCATCGCGATTTTTCGTGAAACCATGCTCATACGACTTACCATGGGCTAATACATCGTGAATGGCCAGTATTTTGAATTTCTGAGACGGTCACGAAAAACCGATCGAAACTCGACTCGTGCGCGACTTCGCGCAAAGTTTATGACCGTCGTTTTTTTTTTGCGAAAGCGTGCCTGTACGACTTCTCATTGGCTAATAAGACGGGAAAGACAAGTATTTTGAATTTCCGAGACGGTGCACGAAAAACCGATCGAAACTCGACTCACGCGCGACTTCGCGCAAAGTTTATGACCGTCGTATTTTTTTGCGAAAGTGTGCTTGTACGACTTTTCATGGGCTAATAAGACGGGAAAGACCAGTATTTTGAATTTCCGAGACGGTGCACGAAAAACCGATCGAATCTCGACTCTGCGCAAAGTTTATGACTGTCGCATTTTTTCATGAAACCATGCTCATACGACTTACCAAGGTCTAATACACCGTGAATGGCCAGTCTTTTGAATTTCCGAGACGGTGCACGAAAAACCGATCGAAACTCGACTCGCGCGCGACTTCGTGCAAAGTTTATGACCGTCGTATTTTTTTTACGAAAGCGTGCCTGTACGACTTCTCATGGGCTAATAAGATGGGAAAGACAAGTATTTTGAATTTCCGAGACGGTGCACGAAAAACCGATCGAATCTCGACTCTGCGCAAAGTTTATGACCGTCGCGTTTTTTCGTGAAATCATGCTCATACGACTTACCATGGGCTAATACATCGTGAATGGCCAGTATTTTGAATTTCCGAGACGGTGCACGAAAAACCGATCGAAACTCGACTCGTGCGCGACTTCGCGCAAAATTTACTACCGTCGTATTTTTTTGCGAAAGTTTGCTTGTACGACTTCTCATGGGCTAATAAGACGGGAAAGACCAGTATTTTGAATTTCCGAGACGGTGCACGAAAAACCGATCGAATATCGACTCTGCGCAAAGTTTATGACCGTCGCGTTTTTTCGTGAAACCATGCTCATACGACTTACCAAGGGCTAATACACCGTGAATGGCCAGTCTTTTGAATTTCCGAGACGGTGCACGAAACACCGATCGAAACTCGACTCGTGCGCGACTTCGCGCAAAGTTTATGACCGTCGTATTTTTTTTGCGAAAGCGTGCCTGTACGACTTCTCATGGGCTAATAAGATGAGAAAGACCAGAATTTTGAATTTCCGAGACGGTGCACGAAAAACCGATCGAATCTCGACTCTGCGCAAAGTTTATGACCGTCGCGTTTTTTCGTGAAACCATGCTCATACGACTTACCATGGGCTAATACATCGTGAATGGCCAGTATTTTGAATTTCCGTGACGGTGCACGAAAAACCGATCGAAACTCGACTCGTGCGCGACTTCGCGCAAAATTTATTACCGTCGTATTTTTTTGCGAAAGTGTGCTTGTACGACTTCTCATGGGCTAATAAGACGGGAAAGACCAGTATTTTGATTTTCCGAGACGGTGCACGAAAAAACCGATCGAATCTCGACTCTGCGCAAAGTTTATGACTGTCGCATTTTTTCGTGAAACCATGCTCATACGACTTACCAAGGGCTAATACACCGTGAATGGCCAGTCTTTTGAATTTCCGAGACGGTGCACGAAAAACCGATCGAAACTCGACTCGCGCGCGACTTCGCGCATAGTTTATGACCGTCGTACTTTTTTTGCGAAAGCGTGCCTGTACGACTTCTCATGGGCTAATAAGATGAGAAAGACCAGTATTTTGAATTTCCGAGACGGTGCACCAAAAACCGATCGAATCTCGACTCTACGCAAAGTTTATGACTGTCGCGTTTTTTCGTGAAACCATGCTCATACGACTTACCATGGGCTAATACATCGTGAATGGCCAGTATTTTGAATTTCTGAGACGGTGCACGAAAAACCGATCGAAACTCGACTCACACGCGACTTCGCGCAAAGTTTTTGACCGTCGTATTTTTTTGTGAAAGCGTGCCTGTACGACTTCTCATGGGCTAATAAGATGAGAAAGACCATTTTTTTGAATTTCCGAGACGGTGCACGAAAAACCGATAGAATCTCGACTCTGCGCAAAGTTTATGACCGTCTCGTTTTTTCGTGAAACCATGCTCATACGACTTACCATGGTCTAATACATCGTGAATGGCCTTTATTTTGAATTTCTGAGACGGTGCACGAAAAACCGATCGAAACTCGACAAGCGCGCGACTTACCGCAAAGTTTATGACCGTCGCATTTTTTCGTGAAACCATGCTCATACGACTTACCATGGGCTAATACATCGTGAATGGCCAGTATTTTGAATTTCCGAGACGGTGCACGAAAAACCGATCGAAACTAGATTCGCGCGCGACTTCGCGCAAAGTTTATGACCGTCGTATTTTTTTGCGAAAGCGTGCCTGTACGACTTCTCATGGGCTAATAAGACGGGAAAGACCAGTATTTTGAATTTCCGAGACGGTGCACGAAAAACCGATAGAATCTCGACTATGCGCAAAGTTTATGACCGTCGCATTTTTTCGTGAAACCATGCTCATACGACTTACCATGGGCTAATATATCGTGAATGGCCAGTATTTTGAATTTTCGAGACGGTGCACGAAAAACCGATCGAAACTCGACCCGCGCGCGACTTCGCGCAAAGTTTTTGACCGTCGTATTTTTTTGCGAAAGCGTGCTTGTATGACTTCTCATGAGCTATTAAGACGGGAAAGACCAGTATTTTGAATTTCCCAGACGGTGCACGAAAAACGCGACGGTCATAAACTTTGCGCAGAGTCGAGATTCTATCGGTTTTTCGGTGCACCGTCTCGGAAATTCAAAATACTGGTCTTTCCCGTCTTATTAGCCCATGAGAAGTCGTACAGGCACGCTTTCGGAAAAAAAATACGACGGTCATAAACTTTGCGCGAAGTCGCGCGCGAGTCGAGTTTCGATCGGTTTTTCGTGCACCGTCTCGGAAATTCAAAAGACTGGCCATTCACGGTGTATTAGCCAGCCCATGGTAAGTCGTATGAGCATGGTTTAACGAAAAAACGCGACGGTCATAAAGTTTGCGCAGAGTCGATATTCGATCGGTTTTAAGTGCACCGTCTCGGAAATTCAAAATACTGGTCTTTCCCGTCTTATTAGCCCATGAGAAGTCGTACAAGCACACTTTCGCAAAAAAATACGACGGTCATAAACTTTGCGCGAAGTCGCGCGCGAGTCGAGTTTCGATCGGTTTTTCGTGCACCGTCTCGGAAATTCAAAATACTGGTCTTTCCCGTCTTATTAGCCCATGAGATGTCATACAAGCACGCTTTCGCAAAAAAATACGACGGTCAAAAACTTTGCGCGAAGTCGCGCGCGAGTCGAGTTTCGATCGGTTTTTCGTTGCACCGTCTCGGAAATTCAAAATACTGGCCATTCACGATGTATTAGCCCGTGGTAAGTCGTATGAGCATGGTTTCACGAAAAAACGCGACGGTCATAAACTTTTTTTTTGGTAAGTAAAGATAATGTATTTTGTAAAAGATTTGTACAAAGAAGCTTTGTCTACACAAGCCATAGACTAAAGCCTGAAGTCTCTTAGTGTAGTCGAGAAGATTGTACCCCACCTAAAGAAGGTGAAATGGGCACACTTCATCAAACTCATTTCCAAGAGTAGCACAAGGAAGTTAATAAAAAAAATACAAAAGCTAGACTGTTCTGGAGTACTTGTGGATACATCACAAAATATAAGCTTTGCCCCATAATACATTACAATCCTCGTCATTATTCGAGTGATTATTGACTAATGAAAAAATTGAATCTTGTGAAAATCTCTTTCTCTCTTCTTGTTAGGTGCTCTATATTCAATTCTTGCTCCATGCATGATCGTGAGTCCTGAAGAATCTCTATCAGAATTTGAGCTTTGTTCATGTTGTGACACTCAAAAATTCTGCCACACCTCTCCTTCCAAATCCACCAAATAGCACATCTGAATATAATTCTTGCTAGTTGTGTACCCTTTCTTGAGAAGCCTTGCATTAGCCTTTCTAGTTCATGATGCAAGTTTGGCCGTGGTAGCCTTTGAAGATCAAATCGCTTCAAGATCTCTTCCCATATCCAAGATGAATAATCACAAGCAAAGTATAGATGGTCAACACTTTCTTCCTTTTGCATACACAAAGAGCACCGATTACAATATAAATACCTCGTCGCTGCCTATTGTCCATCGTAGGAAGTTTACCGAGAAGGGCCTGCCATGTACATAAGGAATGTCGCTGTGAGCATGGACTATCCCATGTCCAACTACTTGGGATCCTAAAAAAATGAAATAATATATTTGATAAGCGACTCTAACTAGGGATCAAACCCAAAAATCTCTAGTTCCATAGACCAGCGACTTATCCATTGGGGCCACAAAGTCGGTGGTTCACAAAAAATGAAATAATATATTTGATAAGCGACTCTAACTAGGGATCAAACCCAAAAATCTCTAGTTCCATAGACCAGCGACGGTCATAAACTTTGCGCAGAGTCGAGATTCTATCGGTTTTTCGTGCACCGTCTCAGAAATTCAAAATACTGGTCTTTCCCGTCTTATTAGCCCATGAGAAGTCGTACAGGCACGCTTTCGCAAAAAAATACGACGGTCATAAACTTTGCGCGAAGTCGCACGCGAGTCGAGTTTCGATCGGTTTTTTCGTGCACCGTCTCGGAAATTTCAAAAGACTTGGCCATTCACGGTGTATTAGCCAGCCCATGGTAAGTCGTATGAGCATGGTTTTAACGAAAAAACGCGACGGTCATAAAGTTTGCGCAGAGTCGATATTCGATCGGTTTTAAGTGCACCGTCTCGGAAATTCAAAAATATCTGGTCTTTCCCGTCTTATTAGCCCATGAGAAGTCGTACAAGCACACTTTTCGCAAAAAAATACGACGGTCATAAACTTTGCGCGAAGTCGCGCGCGAGTCGAGTTTCGATCGGTTTTTCGTGCACCGTCTCGGAAATTCAAAATACTGGTCTTTCCCGTCTTATTAGCCCATGAGATGTCATACAAGCACGCTTTCGCAAAAAAATACGACGGTCAAAAACTTTGCGCGAAGTCGCGCGCGAGTCGAGTTTCGATCGGTTTTTCGTGCACCGTCTCGAAAATTCAAAATACTGGCCATTCACGATGTATTAGCCCGTGGTAAGTCGTATGAGCATGGTTTCACGAAAAAATGCGACGGTCATAAACTTTTTTTTTGGTAAGTAAAGATAATGTATTTTGTAAAAGATTTGTACAAAGAAGCTTTGTCTACACAAGCCATAAACTAAAGCCTGAAGTCTCTTAGTGTAGTCGAGAAGATTGTACCCCACCTAAAGAAGGTGAATGGGCACACTTCATCAAACTCATTTCCAAGAGTAGCACAAGGAAGTTAATAAAAAAAATGCAAAAGCTAGACTGTTCTGGAGTACTTGTGGATACATCACAAAATATAAGCTTTGCCCCATAATACATTACAATCCTCGTCATTATTCGAGTGATTATTGACTAATGAAAAAATTGAATCTTGTGAAAATCTCTTTCTCTCTTCTTGTTAGGTGCTCTATATTCAATTCTTGCTCCATGCATGATCGTGAGTCCTGAAGAATCTCTATCAGAATTTGAGCTTTGTTCATGTTGTGACACTCAAAAATTCTGCCACACCTCTCCTTCCAAATCCACCAAATAGCACATCTGAATATAATTCTTGCTAGTTGTGTACCCTTTCTTGAGAAGCCTTGCATTAGCCTTTCTAGTTCATGATGCAAGTTTGGCCGTGGTAGCCTTTGAAGATCAAATCGCTTCAAGATCTCTTCCCATATCCAAGATGAATAATCACAAGCAAAGTATAGATGGTCAACACTTTCTTCCTTTTGCATACACAAAGAGCACCGATTTACAATATAAATACCTCGTCGCTGCATATTGTCCATCGTAGGAAGTTTACCGAGAAGGGCCTGCCATGTACATAAGGAATGTCGCTGTGAGCATGGACTATCCCATGACCAACTACTTGGGATCCTAAAAAATGAAATAATATATTTGATAAGCGACTCTAACTAGGGATCAAACCCAAAATCTCTAGTTCCATAGACCAGCGACTTATCCATTGGGCCACAAAGTCGGTGGTTCACAAAAAATGAAATAATATATTTGATAAGCGACTCTAACTAGGGATCAAACCCAAAATCTCTAGTTCCATAGACCAGCGACGGTCATAAACTTTGCGCAGAGTCGAGATTCTATCGGTTTTTCGTGCACCGTCTCGGAAATTCAAAATACTGGTCTTTCCCGTCTTATTAGCCCATGAGAAGTCGTACAGGCACGCTTTCGCAAAAAAAATACGACGGTCATAAACTTTGCGCGAAGTCGCGCGCGAGTCGAGTTTCGATCGGTTTTTACGTGCACCGTCTCGGAAATTCAAAAGACTGGCCATTCACAGTGTATTAGCCCATGGTAAGTCGTATGAGCATGGTTTAACGAAAAAAACGCGGACGGTCATAAAGTTTGCGCAGAGTCGATATTCGATCGGTTTTAAGTGCACCGTCTCGGAAATTCAAAATACTGGGTCTTTCCCGTCTTATTAGCCCATGAGAAGTCGTACAAGCACACTTTCGCAAAAAAATACGACGGTCATAAACTTTGCGCGAAGTCGCGCGCGAGTCGAGTTTCGATCGGTTTTTCGTGCACCGTCTCGGAAATTCAAAATACTGGTCTTTTCCCGTCTTATTAGCCCATGAGATGTCATACAAGCACGCTTTCGCAAAAAAAATACGACGGTCAAAAACTTTGCGCGAAGTCGCGCGCGAGTCGAGTTTCGATCGGTTTTTTCGTGCACCGTCTCGGAAATTCAAAATACTGGCCATTCACGATGTATTAGCCCGTGGTAAGTCGTATGAGCATGGTTTCACGAAAAAACGCGACGGTCATAAACTTTTTTTTTTGGTAAGTAAAGATAATGTATTTTGTAAAAGATTTGTACAAAGAAGCTTTGTCTACACAAGCCATAGACTAAAGCCTGAAGTCTCTTAGTGTAGTCGAGAAGATTGTACCCCACCTAAAGAAGGTGAAATGGGCACACTTCATCAAACTCATTTCCAAGAGTAGCACAAGGAAGTTAATAAAAAAAATGCAAAAGCTAGACTGTTCTGGAGTACTTGTGGATACATCACAAAATATAAGCTTTGCCCCATAATACATTACAATCCTCGTCATTATTCGAGTGATTATTGACTAATGAAAAAATTGAATCTTGTGAAAATCTCTTTCTTCTCTTCTTGTTAGGTATTCAATTCTTGCTCCATGCATGATCGTGAGTCCTGAAGAATCTCTATCAGAATTTGAGCTTTGTTCATGTTGTGACACTCAAAAATTCTGCCACACCTCTCCTTCCAAATCCACCAAATAGCACATCTGAATATAATTCTTGCTAGTTGTGTAAGAGGACCCTTTCTTGAGAAGCCTTGCATTAGCCTTTCTAGTTCATGATGCAAGTTTGGCCGTGGTAGCCTTTGAAGATCAAATCGCTTCAAGATCTCTTCCCATATCCAAGATGAATAATCACAAGCAAAGTATAGATGGTCAACACTTTCTTCCTTTTGCATACACAAAGAGCACCGATTTACAATATAAATACCTCGTCGCTGCATATTGTCCATCGTAGGAAATTTACCGAGAAGGGCCTGCCATGTACATAAGGAATGTCGCTGTGAGCATGGACTATCCCATGACCAACTACTTGGGATCCTAAAAAATGAAATAATATATTTGATAAGCGACTCTAACTAGGGATCAAACCCAAAATCTCTAGTTCCATAGACAAGCGACTTATCCATTGGGCCACAAAGTCGGTGGTTCACAAAAAATGAAATAATATATTTGATAAGCGACTCTAACTAGGGATCAAACCCAAAATCTCTAGTTCCATAGACCAGCGACGGTCATAAACTTTGCGCAGAGTCGAGATTCTATCGGTTTTAAACTTTGCGCGAAGTCGCGCGCGAGTCGAGTTTCGATCGGTTTTTCGTGCACCGTCTCGGAAATTCAAAAGACTGGCCATTCACAGTGTATTAGCCCATGGTAAGTCGTATGAGCATGGTTTAACGAAAAAACGCGACGGTCATAAAGTTTGCGCAGAGTCGATATTCGATCGGTTTTAAGTGCACCGTCTCGGAAATTCAAAATACTGGTCTTTCCCGTCTTATTAGCCCATGAGAAGTCGTACAAGCACACTTTCGCAAAAAAATACGACGGTCATAAACTTTGCGCGAAGTCACGCACGAGTCGAGTTTCGATCGGTTTTTCGTGCACCGTCTCGGAAATTCAAAATACTAGCCATTCACGATGTATTAGCCCATGGTAAGTCGTATGAGCATGGTTTCACGAAAAAACGCGACAGTCATAAACTTTGCGCAGAGTCGAGATTCGATCGGTTTTTCGTGCACCGTCTCGGAAATTCAAAATACTAGTCTTTCCCGTCTTATTAGCCCATGAGAAGTCGTACAGGCACGCTTTCGCAAAAAAATACGACGGTCATAAACTTTGCGCGAAGTCGCGCGCGAGTCGAGTTTCGATAGGTTTTTCGTGCACCGGCTCGGAAATTCAAAATACTGGCAATTCACGTAGTATTAGCCCAAGGTAAGTCGTATGAGCATGGTTTCACGAAAAAAACGTGACGGTCATAAAGTTTGTGCAGAGTCGATATTCGATCGGTTTTTCGTGCACCGTCTCGCAAATTTAAAATACTGGTCTTTCCCGTCTTATTAGCCCATGAGAAGTCGTACAAGCACACTTTCGCAAAAAAATAAGACGGTCATAAACTTTGTGCGAAGTCGCGCACGAGTCGAGTTTCGATCGGTTTTTCGTGCACCGTCTCGGAAATTCAAAATACTTGTCTTTCCCGTCTTATTAGCCCATGAGAAGTCGTACAGGCACGCTTTCGCAAAAAAAAATGACGGTCATAAACTTTGCGCGAAGTCGCGCGCAAGTCGAGTTTCGATCGGTTTTTCGTGACCGTCTCAGAAATTCAAAATACTGGCCATTCACGATGTATTAGCCCATGGTAAGTCGTATGTGCATGGTTTCACGAAAAAACACGACGGTCATAAAGTTTGCGCAGAGTCGATATTCGATCGGTTTTTCGTGCACCGTCTCGGAAATTCAAAATACTGGTCTTTCCCGTCTTTTTAGACCATGAGAAGTCGTACAAGCACACTTTCGCAAATAAATACGACGGTCATAAACTTTGCGCGAAGTCGCGCGCGAGTCGAGTTTCGATCGGTTTTTCGTGCACCGTCTCGGAAATTCAAAATACTGGCCATTCACGATGTATTAGCCCATGGTAAGTCGTATGAGCATGGTTTCACGAAAAAATGCGACGGTCATAAACTTTGCGCAGAGTCGAGATTCGATCGATTTTTCGTGCACCGTCTCAGAAATTCAAAATACTGGTCTTTCCCGTCTTATTAGCCCATGAGAAGTCGTACAAGCACACTTTCGCAAAAAAATACGACGGTAATAAACTTTGCGCGAAGTCGCGCGCGACTCGAGTTTCGATCGATTTTTCGTGCACCGTCTCGGAAATTCAAAATACTGGCCATTCACGATGTATTAGCCCTTGGTAAGTAGTATGAGCATGGTTTCACGAAAAAACGCGACAATCATAAACTTTGCGCAGAGTCGAGATTCGATCGGTTTTTCGTGCACCGTCTCGGAAATTCAAAATACTAGTCTTTCCCGTCTTATTAGCCCATGAGAAGTCGTACAGGCACGCTTTCGCAAAAAAATACGACGATTAAAAACTTTGCGAGAAGTCGCGCGCGAGTCGAGTTTCGATCGGTTTTTCGTGCACCGTCTCGGAAATTCAAAATACTGGCCATTCACGATGTATTAGCCCATGGTAAGTCGTATGAGCATGGTTTCACGAAAAAAACGCGACGGTCATAAACTTTATGCAGAGTCGAGATTCGATCGGTTTTTCGTGCACCGTCTCGGAAATTCAAAATACTGGTCTTTCCCGTCTTATTAGCCCATTAGAAGTCGTACAAGCACACTTTCGCAAAAAAATACGACGGTCATAAACTTTGCGCGAAGTCGCGCACGAGTCGAGTTTCGATCGGTTTTTCGTGCACCGTCTCGGAAATTCAAAATACTTGTCTTTCCCGTCTTATTAGCCCATGAGAAGTCGTACAGGCACGCTTTCCGCAAAAAAATACGACGGTCATAAACTTTGCGCGAAGTCGCGCGCGAGTCGAGTTTCGATCGGTTTTTCGTGACCGTCTCAGAAATTCAAAATACTGGCCATTCACGATGTATTAGCCCATGGTAAGTCGTATGAGCATGGTTTCACGAAAAAACACGACGGTCATAAAGTTTGCGCAGAGTCGATATTCGATCGGTTTTTCGTGCACCGTCTCGGAAATTCAAAATACTGGTCTTTCCCGTCTTATTAGCCCATGAGATGTCATACAAGCACGCTTTCGCAAAAAAATACGACGGTCAAAAACTTTGCGCGAAGTCGCGCGCGAGTCGAGTTTCGATCGGTTTTTCGTGCACCGTCTCGGAAATTCAAAATACTGGCCATTCACGATGTATTAGCCCGTGGTAAGTCGTATGAGCATGGTTTCACGAAAAAACGCGACGGTCATAAAGTTTGTGCAGAGTCGATATTCGATCGGTTTTAATTGCACCGTCTCGGAAATTCAAAATACTGGTCTTTCCCGTCTTATTAGCCCATGAGAAGTCGTACAAGCACACTTTCGCAAAAAATACGACGGTCATAAACTTTGCGCGAAGTCACGCGCGAGTCGAGTTTCGATCGGTTTTTCGTGCACCGTCTCGGAAATTCAAAATACTGGCCATTCACGATGTATTAGCCCATGGTAAGTCGTATGAGCATGGTTTCACGAAAAAACGCGACAGTCATAAACTTTGCGCAGAGTCGAGATTCGATCGGTTTTTCGTGCACCGTCTCGGAAATTCAAAATACTAGTCTTTCCCGTCTTATTAGCCCATGAGAAGTCGTACAGGCACGCTTTCGCAAAAAAATACGACGGTCATAAACTTTGCGCGAAGTCGCGCGCGAGTCGATTTTCGATAGGTTTTTCGTTGCACCGGCTCGGAAATTCAAAATACTGGCAATTCACGTAGTATTAGCCCAAGGTAAGTCGTATGAGCATGGTTTCACGAAAAAACGTGACGGTCATAAAGTTTGTGCAGAGTCGATATTCGATCGGTTTTTCGTGCACCGTCTCGCAAATTTAAAATACTGGTCTTTCCCGTCTTATTAGCCCATGAGAAGTTGTACAAGCACACTTTCGCAAAAAAATAAGACGGTCATAAACTTTGCGCGAAGTCGCGCACGAGTCGAGTTTCGATCGGTTTTTCGTGCACCGTCTCGGAAATTCAAAATACTTGTCTTTCCCGTCTTATTAGCCCATGAGAAGTCGTACAGGCACGCTTTCGCAAAAAAAAATGACGGTCATAAACTTTGCGCGAAGTCGCGCGCAAGTCGAGTTTCGATCGGTTTTTCGTGACCGTCTCAGAAATTCAAAATACTGGCCATTCACGATGTATTAGCCCATGGTAAGTCGTATGTGCATGGTTTCACGAAAAAACACGACGGTCATAAAGTTTGCGCAGAGTCGATATTCGATCGGTTTTTCGTGCACCGTCTCGGAAATTCAAAATACTGGTCTTTCCCGTCTTTTTAGACCATGAGAAGTCGTACAAGCACACTTTCGCAAATAAATACGACGGTCATAAACTTTGCGCGAAGTCGCGCGCGAGTCGAGTTTCGATCGGTTTTTCGTGCACCGTCTCGGAAATTCAAAATACTGGCCATTCACGATGTATTAGCCCATGGTAAGTCGTATGAGCATGGTTTCACGAAAAAATGCGACGGTCATAAACTTTGCGCAGAGTCGAGATTCGATCGGTTTTTCGTGCACCGTCTCGGAAATTCAAAATACTGGTCTTTCCCGTCTTATTAGCCCATGAGAAGTCGTACAAGCACACTTTCGCAAAAAAATACGACGGTAATAAACTTTGCGCGAAGTCGCGCGCGAGTCGAGTTTCGATCGATTTTTCGTGCACCGTCTCGGAAATTCAAAATACTGGCCATTCACGATGTATTAGCCCTTGGTAAGTAGTATGAGCATGGTTTCACGAAAAAACGCGACAATCATAAACTTTGCGCAGAGTCGAGATTCGATCGGTTTTTCGGTGCACCGTCTCGGAAATTCAAAATACTAGTCTTTCCCGTCTTATTAGCCCATGAGAAGTCGTACAGGCACGCTTTCGCAAAAAAATACGACGATCAAAAACTTTGCGAGAAGTCGCGCGCGAGTCGAGTTTCGATCGGTTTTTCGTGCACCGTCTCGGAAATTCAAAATACTGGCCATTCACGATGTATTAGCCCATGGTAAGTCGTATGAGCATGGTTTCACGAAAAAACGCGACGGTCATAAACTTTATGCAGAGTCGAGATTCGATCGGTTTTTCGTGCACCGTCTTGGAAATTCAAAATACTGGTCTTTCCCGTCTTATTAGCCCATTAGAAGTCGTACAAGCACACTTTCGCAAAAAAATACGACGGTCATAAACTTTGCGCGAAGTCGCGCACGAGTCGAGTTTCGATCGGTTTTTCGTGCACCGTCTCGGAAATTCAAAATACTTGTCTTTCCCGTCTTATTAGCCCATGAGAAGTCGTACAGGCACGCTTTCGCAAAAAAATACGACGGTCATAAACTTTGCGCGAAGTCGCGCGCGAGTCGAGTTTCGATCGGTTTTTCGTGACCGTCTCAGAAATTCAAAATACTGGCCATTCACGATGTATTAGCCCATGGTAAGTCGTATGAGCATGGTTTCACGAAAAAACACGACGGTCATAAACTTTGCGCAGAGTCGAGATTCGATCGGTTTTTCGTGCACCGTCTCGGAAATTCAAAATACTGGTCTTTCCCGTCTTATTAGCCCATGAGAAGTCGTACAAGCACACTTTCGCAAAAAAATACGACGGTAATAAACTTTGCGCGAAGTCGCGCGCGAGTCGAGTTTCGATCGATTTTTCGTGCACCGTCTCGGAAATTCAAAATACTGGCCATTCACGATGTATTAGCCCTTGGTAAGTAGTATGAGCATGGTTTCACGAAAAAACGCGACAATCATAAACTTTGCGCAGAGTCGAGATTCGATCGGTTTTTCGTGCACCGTCTCGGAAATTCAAAATACTAGTCTTTCCCGTCTTATTAGCCCATGAGAAGTCGTACAGGCACGCTTTCGCAAAAAAATACGACGGTAATAAACTTTGCGCGAAGTCGCGCACGAGTCGAGTTTCGATCGGTTTTTCGTGCACCGTCTCGGAAATTCAAAATACTGGCCATTCACGATGTATTAGCCCATGGTAAGTCGTATGAGCATGGTTTCACGAAAAAACGCGACGGTCATAAACTTTGTGCAGAGTCGAGATTCGATCGGTTTTTCGTGCACCGTCTCGAAAATTCAAAATACTGGTCTTTCGCGTCTTATTAGCCCATAAGAAGTCGTACAAGCACACTTTCGCAAAAAAATACGACGGTCATAAACTTTGCGCAGAGTCGAGATTCGATCGGTTTTTCGTGCACCGTCTCGGAAATTCAAAATACTAGTCTTTCGCGTCTTATTAGCCCATGAGAAGTCGTACAGGCACGCTTTCGCAAAAAAATACGACGGTCATAAACTTTGCGCGAAGTCGCGCGTGAGTCGAGTTTCGATAGGTTTTTCGTTGCACCGGCTCGGAAATTCAAAATACTGGCCATTCACGATGTACATGGTAAGTCGTATGAGCATCGTTTCACGAAAAAGCGTGACGGTCATAAAGTTTGTGCAGAGTCGATATTCGATCAGTTTTTCGTGCACCGTCTCGGAAATTTAAAATACTGGTCTTTCCCGTCTTATTAGCCCATGAGAAGTCGTACAAGCAAACTTTCGCAAAAAAATACGACGGTCATAAACTTTGCGCGAAGTCGCGCACGAGTCGAGTTTCGATCCGTTTTTCGGTGCACCGTCTCGGAAATTCAAAATACTTGTCTTTCCCGTCTTATTAGCCCATGAGAAGTCGTACAGGCACGCTTTTGCAAAAAAAAAAACGACGGTCATAAACTTTGCGCGAAGTCGGGCGCGAGTCGAGTTTCGATCGGTTTTTCGTGACCGTCTCAGAAATTCAAAATACTGGCCATTCACGATATATTAGCCCATGGTAAGTCGTATGAGCATGGTTTCACGAAAAAACGCGACGGTCATAAAGTTTGCGCAGAGTCGATATTCGATCGGTTTTTCGTGCACCGTCTCGGAAATTCAAAATACAGGTCTTTCCCGTCTTATTAGCCCATGAGAAGTCGTACAGGCCCGCTTTCGCAAAAAAATACGACGGTCATAAACTTTGCGCGAAGTCGCGCGCGAGTCGAGTTTCGATAGGTTTTTCGTGCACCGACTCGGAAATTCAAAATACTGGCCATTCACGATGTATTAGCCCATGGTAAGTCGTATGAGCATGGTTTCACGAAAAAACGCGACGGTCATAAAGTTTGTGCAGAGTCGATATTCGATCGGTTTTTCGGTGCACCGTCTCGGAAATTCAAAATACAGGTCTTTCCCGTCTTATTAGCCCATGAGAAGTCGTACAGGCACGCTTTCGCAAAAAAATACGACGGTCATAAACTTTGCGCGAAGTCGCGCGCGAATCTAGTTTCGATAGGTTTTTCGTGCACCGGCTCGGAAATTCAAAAGACTGGCCATTCACTGTGTATTAGCCCATGGTAAGTCGTATGAGCATGGTTTCACGAAAAAACGCGACGGTCATAAAGTTTGTGCAGAGTCGATATTCGATCGGTTTTTCGTGCACCGTCTCGGAAATTCAAAATACAGGTCTTTCCCGTCTTATTAGCCCATGAGAATTCGTACAGGCACGCTTTCGCAAAAAATACGACGGTCATAAACTTTGCGCGAAGTCGCGCGCGAGTCGAGTTTCGATAGGTTTTTCGTGCACCGGCTCGGAAATTCAAAATACTGGCCATTCACGATGTATTAGCCCATGGTAAGTCGTATGAGCATGGTTTCACGAAAAAACGTGACGGTCATAAAGTTTGTGCAGAGTCGATATGCGATCAGTTTTTCGTGCACCGTCTCGGAAATTTAAAATACTGGTCTTTCCCGTCTTATTAGCCCATGAGAAGTCGTACAAGCACACTTTCGCAAAAAAATACGACGGTCATAAACTTTGCGCGAAGTCGCGCACGAGTCGAGTTTCGATCGGTTTGTCGTGCACCGTCTCGGAAATTCAAAATACTTGTCTTTCCCGTCTTACTAGCCCATGAGAAGTCGTACAGGCACGCTTTTGCAAAAAAAAACGACGGTAATAAACTTTGCGCGAAGTCGCGCGCGAGTCGAGTTTCGATCGATTTTTCGTGCACCGTCTCGGAAATTCAAAATACTGGCCATTCACGATGTATTAGCCCTTGGTAAGTAGTATGAGCATGGTTTCACGAAAAAACGCGACAATCATAAACTTTGCGCAGAGTCGAGATTCGATCGGTTTTTCGTGCACCGTCTCGGAAATTCAAAATACTAGTCTTTCCCGTCTTAATAGCCCATGAGAAGTCGTACAGGCACGCTTTCGCAAAAAAATACGACGGTCATAAACTTTGCGCGAAGTCGCGCGCGAGTCGAGTTTCGATAGGTTTTTCGTGCACCGGCTCGGAAATTCAAAATACTGGCCATTCACGATGTATTAGCCGATGGTAAGTCGTATGAGCATGGTTTCACGAAAAAACGCGACGGTCATAAAGTTTGTGCAGAGTCGATATTCGATCGGTTTTTCGTGCACTGTCTCGGAAATTCAAAATACAGGTCTTTCCCGTCTTATTAGCCCATGAGAAGTCGTACAGGCACGCTTTCGCAAAAAAATACGACGGTCTTAAACTTTGCGCGAAGTCGCGCGCGAATCTAGTTTCGATAAGTTTTTCGTGCACCGGCTCGGAAATTCAAAAGACTGGCCATTCACGGTGTATTAGCCCATGGTAAGTCGTATGAGCATGGTTTCACGAAAAAACGCGACGGTCATAAAGTTTGTGCAGAGTCGATATTTATATTGACTTCCTACGATGGACAATATGCAGCGAAGAGGTATTTATATTGTAAATCGGTGCTCTTTGTGTATGCAAAATGAAGAAAGTGTTGACCATCTCTACTTTGCTTGTGATTATTCATCTTGGATATGGAAGGAGATCTTGAAGCGATTTGATTTTCAAAGGCTACCACGGCCAAACTTGCATCATGAATTAGAAATGCTTATGCAAAGCTTCTCAAGAAAGGGGCCTCTTACACAACTAGCACGAATTATATTCAGATGTGCTATTTGGTGGATTTGGAAGGAGAGGTGTGGCAGAATTTTTGAGTGTCACAACATGAACAAAGCTCAAATTCTGATAGAGATTCTTCAGGACTCACGATCATGTATGGAGCAAGAATTGAATACAGAGCACCTAACAAGAAGAGAGAAAGATATTTTCACAAGATTCAATTTTTCCATTCGTCAAGAATCACTCGAATAATGATGAAGATTGTAATGTATTATATGGGGCAAAGCTTATATTTTGTGATGTATCCACAAGTAGTCCAGAACAGTCTAGCTATTGCATTTTATTATTTATTAACTTCCTTATGCTACTCTTGGAGATGAGTTTGATGAAGCGTGCTTATTTCACCTTCTTTAGGTGGGGTGCAATCTTCTCGACTACACTAAGAGACTTCAGGCTTTAGTCTATGGCTTGTGTAGACAAAGCTTCTTTGTACAAATCTTTTACAAAATACAATATCTTTACTTACCAAAAAAAAAAAAGTCGTACAGGCACGCTTTCGCAAAAAAATACGACGGTCATAAACTTTGCGCGAAGTCGCGCGCGAGTCGAGTTTCGATAGGTTTTTCGTGCACCGGCTCGGAAATTCAAAATACTTGCCATTCACGATGTATTAGCCCATGGTAAGTCGTATGAGCATGGTTTCACGAAAAAACGCGACGGTCATAAAGTTTGTGCAGAGTCGATATTCGATCGGTTTTTCGTGCACCGTCTCGGAAATTCAAAATACTGGTCTTTCCCGTCTTATTAGCCCATGAGAAGTCGTACAGGCACGCTTTCGCAAAAAAATATGACGTTCATAAACTTTGCGCGAAGTCGCGCGCGTGTCTAGTTTCGATAGGTTTTTCGTGCACCGGCTCGGAAATTCAAAAGACTGGCCATTCACGGAGTATTAGCCCATGGTAAGTCCTATGAGCATGGTTTCACGAAAAAACGTGACGGTCATAAAGTTTGCGCAGAGTCGATATTCGATCGGTTTTAAGTGCACCGTCTCGGAAATTTAAAATACTGGTCTTTCCCGTCTTATTAGCCCATGAGAAGTCGTACAAGCACACTTTCGCAAAAAAATACGACGGTCATAAACTTTGCGCGAAGTCGCGCACGAGTCGAGTTTCGATCGGTTTTTCGTGCACCGTCTTGGAAATTCAAAATACTTGTCTTTCCCGTCTTATTAGCCCATGAGAAGTCGTACAGGCACGCTTTTGCAAAAAAAAACGACGGTCATAAACTTTGCGCGAAGTCGGGCGCGAGTCGAGTTTCGATCGATTTTTCGTGACCGTCTCAGAAATTCAAAATACTGGCCATTCACGATGTATTAGCCCATTGTAAGTCGTATGAGCATGGTTTCACGAAAAAACGCGACGGTCATAAAGTTTGTGCAGAGTCGATATTCGATCGGTTTTTCGTGCACCGTCTCGGAAATTCAAAATACTGGTCTTTCCTGTCTTATTAGCCCATGAAAAGTCGTACAGGCACGCTTTCGCAAAAAAATACGACGGTCATAAACTTTGCGCGATGTCGCGCGCGAATCTAGTTTCGATAGGTTTTTCGTGCACCGGCTCGGAAATTCAAAAGACTGGCCATTCACGGTGTATTAGCCCATGGTAAGTCGTATGAGCATGGTTTCACGAAAAAACGCGACGGTCATAAAGTTTGTGCAGAGTCGATATTCGATCGGTTTTTTCGTGCACCGTCTCGGAAATTCAAAATACAGGTCTTTCCCGTCTTATTAGCCCATGAGAAGTCGTACAGGCACGCTTTCGCAAAAAAATACAACGGTCATAAACTTTGCGCGAAGTCGCGCGCGAGTCGAGTTTCGATAGGTTTTTCGTGCACCGGCACGGAAATTCAAAATACTGGCCATTCACGATGTATTAGCCCATGGTAAGTCGTATGAGCATGGTTTCCCGAAAAAACGCGACGGTAATAAAGTTTGTGCAGAGTCGATATTCGATCGGTTTTTCGTGCACCGTCTCGGAAATTCAAAATACTGGTCTTTCCCGTCTTATTAGCCCATGAGAAGTCGTACAGGCACGCTTTCGTAAAAAAATACGACGGTCATAAACTTTGCGCGAAGTCGCGCGCGAATTTAGTTTCGATAGGTTTTTCGTGCACCGGCTCGGAAATTCAAAAGACTGGCCATTCACGGAGTATTAGCCCATGGTAAGTCCTATGAGCATGGTTTCACGAAAAAAACGTGACGGTCATAAAGTTTGCGCAGAGTCGATATTCGATCGGTTTTAAGTGCACCGTCTCGGAAATTCAAAATACTGGTATTTCCCGTCTTATTTGCCCATGAGAAGTCGTACAAGCACACTTTCGCAAAAAAATACGACGGTCATAAACTTTGCGCGAAGTCGTGCGCGAGTCGAGTTTCGATAGGTTTTTCGTGCACCGGCTCGGAAATTCAAAATACTGGCCATTCACGATGTATTAGCCCATGGTAAGTCGTATGAGCATGGTTTCACGAAAAAACGCGACGGTCATAATGTTTGTGCAGAGTCGATATTCGATCGGTTTTTCGTGCACCGTCTCGGAAATTCAAAATACAGGTCTTTCCCGTCTTATTAGCCCATGAGAAGTCGTACAGGCACGCTTTCGCAAAAAAATACGACGGTCATAAACTTTGCGCGAAGTCGCGCGCGAGTCGAGTTTCGATAGGTTTTTCGTGCACCGGCTCGGAAATTCAAAATACTGGCCATTCACGATGTATTAGCCCATGGTAAGTCGTATGAGCATGGTTTCACGAAAAAACGCGACGGTCATAAAGTTTGTGCAGAGTCGATATTCGATCGGTTTTTCGTGCACCGTCTCGGAAATTCAAAATACTGGTCTTTCCCGTCTTATTAGCCCATGAGAAGTCGTACAGGCACGCTTTCGCAAAAAAATATGACGTTCATAAACTTTGCGCGAAGTCGCGCGCGAGTCGAGTTTCGATAGGTTTTTCGTGCACCGGCTCGGAAATTCAAAATACTGGCCATTCACGGTGTATTTGCCCATGGTAAGTCGTATGAGCATGGTTTCACGAAAAAACGCGACGGTCATAAAGTTTGCGCAGAGTCGATATTCGATCGGTTTTAAGTGCACCGTCTCGGAAATTCAAAATACTGGTATTTCCCGTCTTATTAGCCCATGAGAAGTCGTACAAGCACACTTTCGCAAAAAAATACGACGGTCATAAACTTTGCGCGAAGTCGTGCGCGAGTCGAGTTTCGATAGGTTTTTCGTGCACCGGCTCTGAAATTCAAAATACTGGCCATTCACGATGTATTAGCCCATGGTAAGTCGTATGAGCATGGTTTCACGAAAAAACGCGACGGTCATAAAGTTTGTGCAGAGTCGATATTCGATCGGTTTTTCGTGCACCGTCTCGGAAATTCAAAATACAGGTCTTTCCCGTCTTATTAGCCCATGAGAAGTCGTACAGGCACGCTTTCGCAAAAAAATACGACGGTCATAAACTTTGCGCGAAGTCGCGCGCGAGTCGAGTTTCGATAGGTTTTTCGTGCACCGGCTCGGAAATTCAAAATACTGGCCATTCACGATGTATTAGCCCATGGTAAGTCGTATGAGCATGGTTTCACGAAAAAACGCGACGGTCATAAAGTTTGTGCAGAGTCGATATTCGATCAGTTTTTCGTGCACCGTCTCGGAAATTCAAAATACTCGTCTTTCCCGTCTTATTAGCCCATGAGAAGTCGTACAGGCACGCTTTCGCAAAAAAATACGACGGTCATAAACTTTGCGCGAACTCGCGCGCGAGTCGAGTTTCGATAGGTTTTTCGTGCACCGGCTCGGAAATTCAAAATACTGGCCATTCACGGTGTATTAGCCCATGGTAAGTCGTATGAGCATGGTTTCACGAAAAAACGCGACGGTCATAAAGTTTGTGCAGAGTCGATATTCGATCGGTTTTTCGTGCACCATCTCGGAAATTTAAAATACTGGTCTTTCCCGTCTTATTAGCCCATGAGAAGTCGTACAAGCACACTTTCACAAAAAAATGCGACGGTCATAAACTTTGCGCGAAGTCGCGCACGAGTCGTGTTTCGATCGGTTTTTCGTGCACCGTCTCGGAAATTCAAAATACTTGTCTTTCCCGTCTTATTAGCCCATGAGAAGTCGTACAGGCACGCTTTCGCAAAACAAAACGACGGTCATAAACTTTGCGCGAAGTCGCGCGCGAGTCGAGTTTCGATCGGTTTTTCGTGACCGTCTCAGAAATTCAAAATACTGGCCATTCACGATGTATTAGCCCATGGTAAGTCGTATGAGCATGGTTTCATGAAAAAACGCGATGGTCATAAACTTTGCGCAGAGTCGAGATTCGATCGGTTTTTTCGTGCACCGTCTCGGAAATTTAAAATACTGGTCTTTCCCGTCTTATTAGCCCATGAGAAGTCGTACAAGCACACTTTCGCAAAAAAATACGACGGTCATAAACTTTGCGCGAAGTCGCGCGCGAGTCGAGTTTCGATCGGTTTTTCGTGCACCGTCTCGGAAATTCAAAATACTGGTCTTTCCCGATGTATTAGCCCATGGGAAGTCGTATGAGCATGGTTTCACGAAAAAACGCGACGGTCATAAACTTTGTGCAGAGTCGAGATTCGATCGGTTTTTCGTGCACCGTCTCGGAAATTCAAAATACTGGTCTTTCCCGTCTTATTAACCCATGAGAAGTCGTACAAGCATGCTTTCGCAAAAAAATACGACGGTCAAAAACTTCGCGCGAAGTCGCGCGCGAGTCGAGTTTCGATCGGTTTTTGTGCACCATCTCGGAAATTCAAAATACTGGTCTTTCCTGTCTTATTAGCCCATGAGATGTCGTACAAGCTCGCTTTCGCAAAAAAATACGACGGTCATAAACTTTGCGTTAAGTCGCGCGCGAGTCGAGTTTCGATCGGTTTTTCATACACCGTCTCGGAAATTCAAAATACTGGTATTTCCTATTTTTGCAGATACTTCCCAGATTGATTCCTTGGTAAGGTACCTAGCAAAAACCCATTGTGACCATAAGGAAGACTTATTTTGTAAAATATCCCATAATTGCTTTACCATACAAGCTTTATTCCAATCTCTAATATGTCGAAGATTCAGCCCCCCTTCATCCTTCGGTTTGCAAATGCTGTCCCAATTCATCATGTGCATTGCCTTACCATCTGTGCCATTCCAAAAGAAGTTCATAAGTAATTTATCAATATCATGGAGAAGCCCGGCTGGTAGAAGGAATGCATGAGACCAATAAATAGAATAAGAGGTCAACACAGATCGAATAAGTTCAAGTCGTCCAGCTTTAGAAAGAAGCCTATTTTTCCAAGAGGAAATTCTGTTCTTAATTTTTTGTATGATAGGCTGACAGGAGGCTTTGTTGATTCCAGTGGATATAAGTGGGAGACCCAAGTAAGGAACCGGTAAATTTCCTTCAGCAACTCCCAATGTTTGAGCAATATGATCCTTATTGTCAATGCAAGCACCCACATATACTTTGCTCTTTGCATGGTTTAGCTTAAGACCAGAAACTTTACCAAATTCATTAAGAATATCTGCCAGATTACTCACAGAAACTGGATCATCTCGAAGGAAGATAATAAGGTCGTCGGCAAATGTTATGTGAGAGATATAAACAGAACCATAATGTGGTACCTTAATTTTGCCATTGGAAACAGCCTCTTCTAACATACGAAGTCGTACAAGCACACTTTCGCAAAAAAATACGACGGTCATAAACTTTGCGCAAAGTCAAGATTCGATCGGTTTTTCGTGCACCGTCTCGGAAATTCAAAAATACTAGTCTTTCCCGTCTTATTAGCCCATGAGAAGTCGTACAGGCACGCTTTCGCAAAAAAATACGACGGACATAAACTTCGCGCGAAGTCGCGCGCGAGTCGAGTTTCGATAGGTTTTTCGTGCACCGGCTCGGAAATTCAAAATACTGGCCATTCACGATGTATTAGCCCATGGTAAGTCGTATGAGCATGGTTTCACGAAAAAACGTGACGGTCATAAAGTTTGTGCAGAGTCGATATTCGATCAGTTTTTCGTGCACCGTCTCGGAAATTTAAAATACAGGTCTTTCCCGTCTTATTAGCCCATGAGAAGTCGTACAAGCACACTTTCGCAAAAAATACGACGGTCATAAACTTTGCGTGAAGTCGCGCACGAGTCGAGTTTCGATCGGTTTTTCGTGCACCGTCTCGGAAATTCAAAATACTTGTCTTTCCCGTCTTATTAGCCCATGAGAAGTCGTACAGGCACGCTTTTGCAAAAAAAAACGACGGTCATAAACTTTGCGCGAAGTCGGGCGCGAGTCGAGTTTCGATCGGTTTTTCGTGACCGTCTCAGAAATTCAAAATACTGGCCATTCACGATGTATTAGCCCATGGTAAGTCGTATGAGCATGGTTTCACGAAAAAACGCGACGGTCATAAAGTTTGCGCAGAGTCGATATTCGATCGGTTTTTCGTGCACCATCTCGGAAATTCAAAATACTGGTCTTTCCTGTCTTATTAGCCCATGAGAAGTCGTACAGGCACGCTTTCGCAAAAAATACGACGGTTATAAACTTTGCGCGAAGTCGCGCGCGAATCTAGTTTCGATAGGTTTTTCGTGCACAGGGGCCATGCTAATCTTCTCTGTATCGTTCCAATTTTTCGTGCACTTTTCCGAGACGGTGCACGAAAAACCGATCGAAACTCGACTCGCGCGTGACTTCGCGCAAAGTTTTTGACCGTCGGAAACTCAGCGTGAGGAGGAGAGAGAGAGGAGGAGAGACGGTGCACGCATCGGCTTGGGAATGGGGGGGAATGGGCCTGCGTTCCCTTGCGTGCGTGCGTGAGTGCTCTGCTCTGCTTGGGCTTGCGCTTGCGCTTGCGATCGACGCTGGGGACGGCAACCTCTTCCCTTGCGCTTGTGCTTGCGATTGCTCCCTTGGGCGATTTCTCCTCTACGATCACTCCGCGGCGAGTGGAAGGCCGGCGGTCGCTCCTGCGATCAGCGATTCCAGGCCGGGAATCGGCGACTTCAGGCGTGGAAGGGCGGCGGCTCTTCTCCCCTAGGCGCGGGACGGACTCTAGGGCAAGAAACGGTGGAAGCTGCGCTGCGATTGGGGCTGGGTTCACTGCCGCTTCCTGCGGCAACTCCAGCGTGGAAAGGGCGACGGCTGCTTCTGCAATCGGCGTGGAAGGGGCGACGGCTGCGACATTAGTGTGGGCAGGGTGGTGGCTTCCTCTCCCCTAGGCGGCTGGCGGCTAGGGCGAGCGACGCCATGGATGCGAGCGGCCGGACGCGGCACTCTGCTTCGCATCCTCTGTTCCAGCGGGATGCTCCTCCGCTGGCTTCTTCCCAGCGGCTGATTGCTTCACAGCAGAACGCCCCTCTCCAGCAGTCACAGCGGGAGAGGGTTGCTCCTCAGCCGCTGGTTACTTCACCGCGGGAGGGGGTTGCTCCTCTCCAACAGCCGCTGGTTCCTCCCCAGCAGCTTAGGCCGGTTTCACACCAGGATGTTCCACCGCTGAATTCTTCTTCTCGACGGGATGCTCCTTCAATGAACCAGGCCCGAGGTCGTTCACGATCTAGATCACGACCTCCAGCTCCTATTTCCCGAGATCCGAAGCCTTGGAGTAGCCTCTTCAAGGCTCCAGTGGGTAGTCCGGATCTTCGACTGGACTTTTTTGCTCCAGAAGTACAGGCTGACCAGAAGATTGCTGTGTATGAGGCTATTGATTCCGACGAACTAATTGAGACATGGTCAATGGCAATTGTGGGCTACGTTGTTGGACTAAGAACATCCTTTTTCCCACTATCCTCATACATCAGAACTCGATGGGGAATATCAACATTTGATCTTCATATGTTGGAGACCGGATTCTTTGTATGCAGGCTTTATTCGGAAGAAGATTTACAACGGGTCCTTGAAGGATTTTGGACTATCCGTGGTCATCCAATGATACTACGACGCTGGGCACCTGATGTGAGATTGGAGTTAGACAGTCTACAGTCTATCCCAATATGGGTTTCTTTCCATGGACTTCCACTACATCTCTGGGGTCGTCGTTTTATTGCAAAGCTTTGCAGCACCCTGGGACAACCATTGTATCTTGATAAGGCAACAGCTTCGCAAACGAGATTGACCTTTGCCAGAGCTTGTGTAATGGTTTCTTCTGATGAGGAACTGCCGAATGATGTTTCTTACCGTGATCTTGATGGGAGCACCCGAAAGGTGAAAGTCTCATATTCTTGGAAGCCACAACGATGCAAGGTTTGTCTATCTTTTGGACATGTAAATGGTGCCTGCCAACAGCCTTCACAAAAAATCACACAGGTCTACCGACCACGCCAAGAGCCACAGAATGGGGTCACTACCACTAATCCAAGCACTGATACTCCAGTGCCAACAGTGGTGATGGCGGAGAAGATGATTGAACACTCTGACTCGTTGGGGCAGCGACACGAACAAGAGAAAGACAAGTCAGGACTTCCATCTTTACCTATTATATCAGAGAATTTCACTGCAGGAGCTTCCCAAGGTTCTCACTCCCCAATAACAACCTCGCCTTCACGAATCACTCCTTCAGATAATCAGGAAATTTCATTTCAACAACCTCTTGGGAACCAAGACATTGCAACTCACCAAACTCATCGCTCTTCGACACATCCCGCTATTCAGGACTCCTTGCCTCAAGGTACGCAAAAATTTAAACATTTGCAAGCTGTGGATGAGGTGGATAAATATAGGAATAAAGGATTAAAGGGTAAAGATATTATGCGAGAGGACCATGCAAAATCAAAGGATAAGAAAAAGGATGGTAGTGTCCTCCCAAAATCGCATGCTCTTCCTTCTATCTAGTATTGATGAAAATAAGCTGTTGGAATGTTCGTGGACTTAATAAGACTGAGAAATGTCGGGAGCTCAATAGAATAATCCGATCTGCTGCATGTGACATTGTGATTCTTGTGGAAACAAAAATTAAACCTCATCGTGTTCAAGTTCAGAAGAATTTAATATGGCCTGAGGCAGAACTTTTTACTAATGATTCTCAGGATACTTATGGTCGAGTTTGGGTCTTATGGCATCCTAATCTTGTTACTGCTTGGTTTATTTCTGCTACTAATCAATTCATTCATCTTAAGGCAGAGGATAAACAGACTGGATGTCAATTCAATATTACCGGTATTTATGCATCTAACAGTATGTCTGACAGGAATGCTCTATGGCGTGATCTGGTTAGCATTGCAAATAGTTATCCTACAGTACCTTGGGTTGTTCTCGGTGACTTTAATACTGTCAGATACACAAATGAGAAAGTGGGGGGTAGAGTGCTTTCCGAATGTCAGCTTCAACATTTTAATGATTGTATAGATACTGCTGCATTGACTGACATGAAATCTGTAGGTGATTGGTTCTCATGGAACAATCAAAGTACTGCTGAAAGAAAAATTATGGCTCGACTTGACAGATGTTTGATTAATCAGGAATGGTTAGCAGTTTTCCCAGATTCACTTCTTGAGTACGGTGCTAAGTTATTTTCGGATCACTCTATTATGCATATACATGCAGATAAAGCACTACCAAGAGTCAAGAAACCTTTTAGATTTTTTAATATGTGGAGTTCTCACCCAAAGTTCCTCGAAGTTATTAAGTCAGCTTGGGACATTAATGTATTTGGTTCTCCCCCTTACATCCTATGTCAAAAACTAAAAGCATGCAAAGCAGCACTGAAGAAGTGGAATTCAACTACATTTGGAAATATCAACGACAGAGTTCAGTTATGCAAGAAAGAACTTATGGCTGTGCAAAGCGAGCTAAATCTTCAACCTCTGGATGCGAATCTTATATACAAAGAGGCTGCTGCTAGAAATAACTTTATGCAAGCTTTGAAGCAGGAGGAATGCTTTTTGAAACAGAAGTCACGACAGCATTGGCTTACTCTAGGGGATTCTAATACGAAGTTTTTCTATGCTGCTATTGCTACCAGAAGGGCTACTAATCGCATCAAAAAATGCAAAGGTATAGATGGTAATCTCATTGAGGATCTGGATGAGGTTAAAAATTACACCAAGCAATTTTTTTATTTCTTACTCAATCAGGAACAGCAGCCTAATAGTATTCATGTTGGGCCTACAAGACGACTTGATTCTGAAGCCCTCTCTCATCTTAATGCCCCAATAACGGATGATGAAATTGTGAAAGTTGTTTTTAAGTCCCCGAAGCACAAAAGCCCTGGTCCAGATGGATTTCCAGCTGAGTTTTATCAAATTGCATGGGCTATTGTAGGCAACGATGTCATAAAAGCTTGTCGACATTTTTTCTCCTCAGGTCACATTCTGAAAGAAATGAATTGCACTTTTATTTCTTTAGTGCCTAAAAATGATGGAGCCGATTCATTGGAGAACTACCGTCCTATTTCACTGTGCAACTTTATTTATAAGGTTATCTCTAAGTTGCTGGCAGATAGACTACAAAAGGTCATGAATAAGGTCATTAGTCCTAATCAGGCTGCTTTTCTTAAAGGGAGGAGTATCCATCATAATGTCCTGCTTGCTAATGATTTGGTTAAGGATCTACATTCTAAAACAAGAGGGAAAAAGATCTGTTTTAAAGCTGATTTACGAAAGGCCTTTGACTCAGTCAATAGGGATTTTATTTACATGATGCTCCATAATATGGGCTTCCCTCAGCACTGGGTTAAATGGATTCAATGTTGCTTGGAAACTCCAAAATTTTCAATTCTCTTTAATGGTTCACCTATTGGCTTCTTTGGGAGTAAGAATGGCATTCGGCAAGGTGATCCACTATCTCCTTATCTTTTTACCATTGCAATGGAAGGGCTCAGTTGTATGTTAGAAGAGGCTGTTTCCAATGGCAAAATTAAGGTACCACATTATGGTTCTGTTTATATCTCTCACATAACATTTGCCGACGACCTTATTATCTTCCTTCGAGATGATCCAGTTTCTGTGAGTAATCTGGCAGATATTCTTAATGAATTTGGTAAAGTTTCTGGTCTTAAGCTAAACCATGCAAAGAGCAAAGTATAT
Source organism: Ensete ventricosum (assembly GCA_029747655.1). Taxonomy (NCBI): domain Eukaryota; kingdom Viridiplantae; phylum Streptophyta; class Magnoliopsida; order Zingiberales; family Musaceae; genus Ensete; species Ensete ventricosum. The sequence continues at coordinate 222,629 of JAQQAF010000026.1, read as the reverse complement.
GTGGGTGCTTGCATTGACAATAAGGATCATATTGCTCAAACATTGGGAGTTGCTGAAGGAAATTTACCGGTTCCTTACTTGGGTCTCCCACTTATATCCACTGGAATCAACAAAGCCTCCTGTCAGCCTATCATACAAAAAATTAAGAACAGAATTTCCTCTTGGAAAAATAGGCTTCTTTCTAAAGCTGGACGACTTGAACTTATTCGATCTGTGTTGACCTCTTATTCTATTTATTGGTCTCATGCATTCCTTCTACCAGCCGGGCTTCTCCATGATATTGATAAATTACTTATGAACTTCTTTTGGAATGGCACAGATGGTAAGGCAATGCACATGGTGAATTGGGACAGCATTTGCAAACCGAAGGATGAAGGGGGGCTGAATCTTCGACATATTAGAGATTGGAATAAAGCTTGTATGGTAAAGCAATTATGGGATATTTTACAAAACAAGTCTTCCTTATGGTCACAATGGGTTTTTGCTAGGTACCTTACCAAGGAATCAATCTGGGAAGTATCTGCAAAAACATCTCATTCTGCTGCTTGGAAAGGAATTCTAAAGGCAAGGAGATGGCTACGTAACAATATTTCTTATGTGATTTCTTCTGGAACCAATATTAATATGTGGTATGATCCTTGGGTGAATGGGAAAAGCATATTTCAGATATTTGGTGATAGAGTACGACAGGATCTGGGGGCTCCCAAAGACTGGAAGGTTTCTGAATTCATTAACAATGGTACTTGGTGTCTTCCCAACCCTACCTCCCCTGACATGTTATTACTTTGGCCGACTATTAGGGCTATTACAATCAAGAACAACTCTTCAGATATGCTTATTTGGCTTCATGATAACGGTAAATTTAGTGCTACATCTGCATGGAACCAAATTAGACGACGAAACAACAAGTGGATCCAAAGTAGTTGGACATGGGATAGTCCATGCTCACAGCGACATTCCTTATGTACATGGCAGGCCCTTCTCGGCAAACTTCCTACGATGGACAATATGCAGCGAAGAGGTATTTATATTGTAAATCAGTGCTCTTTGTGTATGAAAAATGAAGAAAGTGTTGACCATCTCTACTTTGCTTGTGATTATTCATCTTGGATATGGAAGGAGATCTTGAAGCGATTTGATTTTCAAAGGCTACCACGGCCAAACTTGCATCATGAATTAGAAATGCTTATGCAAAGCTTCTCAAGAAAGGGGCCTCTTACACAACTAGCACGAATTATATTCAGATGTGCTATTTGGTGGATTTGGAAGGAGAGGTGTGGCAGAATTTTTGAGTGTCACAACATGAACAAAGCTCAAATTCTGATAGAGATTCTTCAGGACTCACGATCATGTATGGAGCAAGAATTGAATACAGAGCACCTAACAAGAAGAGAGAAAGATATTTTCACAAGATTCAATTTTTCTATTCGTCAAGAATCACTCGAATAATGATGAAGATTGTAATGTATTATATGGGGCAAAGCTTATATTTTGTGATGTATCCACAAGTAGTCCAGAACAGTCTAGCTATTGCATTTTATTATTTATTAACTTCCTTAAGCTACTCTTGGAGATGAGTTTGATGAAGCGTGCTCATTTCACCTTCTTTAGGTGGGGTGCAATCTTCTCGACTACACTAAGAGACTTCAGGCTTTAGTCTACGGCTTGTGTAGACAAAGCTTCTTTGTACAAATCTTTTACAAAATACAATATCTTTACTTACCAAAAAAAAAAAAAAGAGTTTCGATCGGTTTTTCGTGTACCGTCTTGGAAATTCAAAATACTGGCTATTCATGATGTATTAGCCCATGGTAAGTCGTATGAGCATGGTTTCACGAAAAAACGCGACGGTCATAAACTTTGCATAGAGTCGAGTTTCGATCGGTTTTTCGTGCACCGTCGTGGAAATTCAAAATACTGGCCATTCATGATGTATTAGCCCATGGTAAGTCGTATGAGCATGGTTTCACGAAAAAACGCGACGGTCATAAACTTTGCGTAGAGTCGAGATTCGATCGGTTTTTCGTGCACCGTCTCGGAAATTCAAAATACTGGTCTTTCCCGTCTTATTAGCCCATGAGAAGTCGTACAGACACGCTTTCGCAAAAAAATACGACGGTCATAAACTTTGCGCGAAGTCGTGCGCGAGTCGAGTTGCGATCGGTTTTTCGTGCACCGTCTTGGAAATTCAAAATACTGGCCATTCATGATGTATTAGCCCATGGTAAGTCGTATGAGCATGGTTTCACGAAAAAACGCGACGGTCATAAACTTTGCGCAGAGTCGAGATTCGATCGGTTTTTCGTGCACCGTCTCGGAAATTCAAAATACTGGTCTTTCCCGTCTTATTAGCCCATGAGAAGTCATACAGACACGCTTTCGCAAAAAAATACGACGGTCAAAAACATTGCGCGAAGTCGCGCGCGAGTCGAGTTTCGATCGGTTTTTCGTGCACCGTCTCGAAAATTCAAAATACTGGCAATTCCCGATGTATTAGCCCATGGTAAGTCGTATGAGCATGGTTTCACGAAAAAACGCGACGGTCATAAACTTTGCGTAGAGTCGAGATTCGATCGGTTTTTCGTGCACCGTCTCGGAAATTCAAAATACTGGTCTTTCCCGTCTTATTAGCCCATGAGAAGTCGTACAGACACGCTTTCGCAAAAAAATACGACGGTCATAAACTTTGCGCGAAGTCGCGCGGGAGTCGAGTTTCGATCGGTTTTTCGTGCACCGTCTTGGAAATTCAAAATACTGGCCATTCATGATGTATTAGCCCATGGTAAGTCGTATGAGCATGGTTTCACGAAAAAACGCGACGGTCATAAACTTTGCGCAGAGTCGAGATTCGATCGGTTTTTCGTGCGCCGTATCGGAAATTCAAAATACTGGTCTTTCCCGTCTTATTAGCCCATGAGAAGTCGTACAGACACGCTTTCGCAAAAAAATACGACGGTCATAAACTTTGCGCGAAGTCGCGCACGAGTCGAGTTTCGATCGGTTTTTCGTGCACCGTCTCGGAAATTCAAAATACTGGCAATTCACGATGTATTAGCCCATGGTAAGTCGTATGAGCATGGTTTCACGAAAAAACGCGACGGTCATAAACTTTGCGTAGAGTCGAGATTCGATCGGTTTTTCGTGCACCGTCTCGGAAATTCAAAATACTGGTCTTTCCCGTCTTATTAGCAAAAAACGCGACGGTCATAAACTTTGCGTAGAGTCGAGATTCGATCGGTTTTTCGTGCACCGTCTCGGAAATTCAAACTTTGCGTAGAGTCGAGAAGTCGTACAGACACGCTTTCGCAAAAAAATACGACGGTCATAAACTTTGCGCGATGTCGCGCTCGAGTCGAGTTTCGATCGGTTTTTCGTGCACTGTCTCGGAAATTAAAAATACTGGCCATTCACGATGTATTATCCCATGGTAAGTCGTATGAGCATGGTTTCACGAAAAAACGCGACGGTCATAAACTTTGCGCAGAGTCGAGTTTCGATCGGTTTTTCGTGCACCGTCTTGGAAATTCAAAATACTGGCCATTCATGATGTATTAGCCCATGGTAAGTCGTATGAGCATGGTTTCACGAAAAAACGCGACGGTCATAAACTTTGCGCAGAGTCGAGTTTCGATCGGTTTTTCGTGCACCGTCTTGGAAATTCAAAATACTGGCCATTCATGATGTATTAGCCCATGGTAAGTCGTATGAGCATGGTTTCACGAAAAAACGCGACGGTCATAAACTTTGCGCAGAGTCGAGTTTCGATCGGTTTTTCGTGCACCGTCTTGGAAATTCAAAATACTGGCCATTCATGATGTATTAGCCTTTGGTAAGTCGTATGAGCATGGTTTCACGAAAAAACGCGACGGTCATAAACTTTGCGCAGAGTCGAGATTCGATCGGTTTTTCGTGCGCCGTCTCGGAAATTCAAAATACTGGTCTTTCCCGTCTTATTAGCCCATGAGAAGTCATACAGACACTCTTTCGCAAAAAAATACGACGGTCAAAAACTTTGCGCGAAGTCGCGCGCGAGTCGAGTTTCGATCAGTTTTTCGTGCACCGTCTCGAAAATTCAAAATACTGGCCATTCACGATGTATTAGCCCATGGTAAGTCGTATGAGCATGGTTTCACGAAAAAACGCGACGGTCATAAACTTTGCGTAGAGTCGAGATTCGATCGGTTTTTCGGTGCACCGTCTCGGAAATTCAAAATACTGGTCTTTCCCGTCTTATTAGCCCATGAGAAGTCGTACAGACACGCTTTCGCTAAAAAATACGACGGTCATAAACTTTGCGCGAAGTCGTGCGCGAGTCGAGTTTCGATCGGTTTTTCGTGCACCGTCTTGGAAATTCAAAATACTGGCCATTCATGATGTATTAGCCCATGGTAAGTCGTATGAGCATGGTTTCACGAAAAAACGCGACGGTCATAAACTTTGCGTAGAGTCGAGATTCGATCGGTTTTTCGTGCACCGTCTCGGAAATTCAAAATACTGGTCTTTCCCGTCTTATTAGCCCATGAGAAGTCGTACTGACACGCTTTCGCAAAAAAATACGACGGTCATAAACTTTGCGCGATGTCGCGCGCGAGTCGAGTTTCGATCGGTTTTTCGTGCACCGTCTCGGAAATTCAAAATACTGGCCATTCACGATGTATTATCCCATGGTAAGTCGTATAGACACGTTTTCGCAAAAAAATACAACGGTCAAAAACTTTGCGCGAAGTCGCGCGCGAGTCGAGATTCGATCGGTTTTTCGTGCACCGTCTCGGAAATTCAAAATATTGGCCTTTCCCGTCTTATTAGCCCTTGATAAGTCGTCCAGGCACGCTTGCGCAAAAAAATATGACGGTCATAAACTTTGCGCGAAGTAGCGCGCGAGTCGAGTTTCGATCGGTTTTTCGTGCACCGTCTTGGAAATTCAAAATACTGGCCATTCATGATGTATTAGCCCATGGTAAGTCGTATGAGCATGGTTTCACGAAAAAACGCGACGTTCATAAACTTTGCGCAGAGTCGAGATTCGATCGGTTTTTCGTGCGCCGTCTCGGAAATTCAAAATACTGGTCTTTCCCGTCTTATTAGCCCATGAGAAGTCATACAGACACGCTTTCGCAAAAAAATACGACAGTCAAAAACATTGCGCGAAGTCGCGCGCGAGTCGAGTTTCGATCGGTTTTTCGTGCACCGTCTCGAAAATTCAAAATACTGGCAATTCCCGATGTATTAGCCCATGGTAAGTCGTATGAGCATGGTTTCACGAAAAAACGCGACGGTCATAAAGTTTGTGCAGAGTCGATATTCGATCGGTTTTTCGTGCACCGTCTCGGAAATTCAAAATACAGGTCTTTCCCGTCTTATTAGCCCATGAGAAGTCGTACAGGCACGCTTTCCCGAAAAAACACGACGGTAATAAAGTTTGTGCAGAGTCGATATTCGATCGGTTTTTCGTGCACCGTCTCGGAAATTCAAAATACTGGTCTTTCCCGTCTTATTAGCCCATGAGAAGTCGTACAGGCACGCTTTCGCAAAAAAATACGATGGTCATAAACTTTGCGCGAAGTCGCGCGCGAATCTAGTTTCGATAGGTTTTTCGTGCACCGGCTCGGAAATTCAAAAGACTGGCCATTCACGGAGTATTAGCCCATGGTAAGTCGTATGAGCATGGTTTCACGAAAAAACGCGACGGTCATAAAGTTTGCGCAGAGTCGATATTCGATCGGTTTTAAGTGCACCGTCTCAGAAATTCAAAATACTGGTATTTCCCGTCTTATTAGCCCATGAGAAGTCATACAAGCACACTTTCGCAAAAAAATACAACGGTCATAAACTTTGCGCGAAGTCGTGCGCGAGTCGAGTTTCGATAGGTTTTTCGTGCACCGGCTCGGAAATTCAAAATACTGGCCATTCACGATGTATTAGCCCATGGTAAGTCGTATGAGCATGGTTTCACGAAAAAACGCGACGGTCATAAAGATTGTGCAGAGTCGATATTCGATCGGTTTTTCGTGCACCGTCTCGGAAATTCAAAATACAGGTCTTTCCCGTCTTATTAGCCCATGAGAAGTCGTACAGACACGCTTTCGCAAAAAAATACGACGGTCAAAAACTTTGCGCGAAGTCGCGCGCGAGTCGAGTTTCGATAGGTTTTTCGTGCACCGGCTCGGAAATTCAAAATACTGGCCATTCACGATGTATTAGCCCATGGTAAGTCGTATGAGCATGGTTTCACGAAAAAACGTGACGGTCATAAAGTTTGTGCAGAGTCGATATTCGATCGGTTTTTCGTGCACCGTCTCGGAAATTCAAAATACTGGTCTTTCCCGTCTTATTAGCCCATGAGAAGTCGTACAGGCACGCTTTCGCAAAAAAATACGACGTTCATAAACTTTGCGCGAAGTCGCGCGCGGGTCGAGTTTCGATAGGTTTTTCGTGCACCGGCTCGGAAATTCAAAATACTGGCCATTCACGGTGTATTAGCCCATGGTAAGTCGTATGAGCATGGTTTCACGAAAAAACGCGATGGTCATAAAGTTTGCACAGAGTCGATATTCGATCGGTTTTAAGTGCACCGTCTCGGAAATTCAAAATACTGGTATTTCCCGTCTTATTAGCCCATGAGAAGTCGTACAAGCACACTTTCGCAAAAAAATACGACGGTCATAAACTTTACGCGAAGTCGTGCGCGAGTCGAGTTTCGATCGGTTTTTCGTGCACCGGCTCTGAAATTCAAAATACTGGCCATTCACGATGTATTAGCCCATGGTAAGTCGTATGAGCATGGTTTCACGAAAAAACGCGACGGTCATAAAGTTTGTGCAGAGTGGATATTCGATCGGTTTTTCGTGCACCGTCTCGGAAATTCAAAATACAGGTCTTTCCCGTCTTATAAGCCCATGAGAAGTCGTACAGGCACGCTTTCGCAAAAAAATACGACGGTCATAAACTTTGCGCGAAGTCGCGCGCGAGTCGAGTTTCGATAGGTTTTTCGTGCACCGGCTCGGAAATTCAAAATACTGGCCATTCACGATGTATTAGCCCATGGTAAGTCGTATGAGCATGGTTTCACGAAAAAACACGACGGCCATAAAGTTTGTGCAGAGTCGATATTCGATCGGTTTTTCGTGCACCGTCTCGGAAATTCAAAATACTGGTCTTTCCCGTCTTATTAGCCCATGAGAAGTCGAACAGGCACGCTTTCGCAAAAAAATACGACGGTCATAAACTTTGCGCGAAGTCGCGCGCGAGTCGAGTTTCGATAGGTTTTTCGTGCACCGGCTCGGAAATTCAAAATACTGGCCATTCATGGTGTATTAGCCCATGGTAAGTCGTATGAGCATGGTTTCACGAAAAAACGCGACGGTCATAAAGTTTGTGCAGAGTCGATATTCGATCGGTTTTTCGTGCACCATCTCGGAAATTTAAAATACTGGTCTTTCCCGTCTTATTAGCCCATGAGAAGTCGTACAAGCACACTTTCACAAAAAAATGCGACGGTCATAAACTTTGAGCGAAGTCGCGCACGAGTCGTGTTTCGATCGGTTTTTCGTGCACCGTCTCGGAAATTTAAAATACTTGTCTTTCCCGTCTTATTAGCCCATGAGAAGTCGTACAGGCACGCTTTCGCAAAACAAAACGACGGTCATAAACTTTGCGCGAAGTCGCGCGCGAGTCGAGTTTCGATCGGTTTTTCGTGACCGTCTCAGAAATTCAAAATACTGGCCATTCACGATGTATTAGCCCATGGTAAGTCGTATGAGCATGATTTCACGAAAAAACGCGATGGTCATAAACTTTGCGCAGAGTCGAGATTCGATCGGTTTTTCGTGCACCGTCTCGGAAATTTAAAATACTGGTCTTTCCCGTCTTATTAGCCCATGAGAAGTCGTACAAGCACACTTTCGCAAAAAAATACGACGGTCATAAACTTTGCGCGAAGTCGCGCGCGAGTCGAGTTTCGATCGGTTTTTCGTGCACCGTCTCGGAAATTCAAAATACTGGTCTTTCCCGATGTATTAGCCCATGGGAAGTCGCATGAGCATGGTTTCACGAAAAAACGCGACGGTCATAAACTTTGTGCAGAGTCGAGATTCGATCGGTTTTTCGTGCACCGTCTCGGAAATTCAAAATACTGGTCTTTCCCGTCTTATTAACCCATGAGAAGTCGTACAAGCATGCTTTCGCAAAAAAATACGAAGGTCAAAAACTTCGCGCGAAGTCGCGCGCGAGTCGAGTTTCGATCGGTTTTTGTGCACCATCTCGGAAATTCAAAATACTGGTCTTTCCTGTCTTATTAGCCCATGAGATGTCGTACAAGCACGCTTTCGCAAAAATATACGACGGTCATAAACTTTGCGTTAAGTCGCGCGCGAGTCGAGTTTCGATCGGTTTTTCGTACACCGTCTCGGAAATTCAAAATACTGGTATTTCCCGTCTTATTAGCCCATAAGAAGTCGTACAAGCACACTTTCGCAAAAAAATACGACGGTCATAAACTTTGCGCAAAGTCAAGATTCGATCGGTTTTTCGTGCACCATCTCGGAAATTCAAAATACTAGTCTTTCCCGTCTTATTAGCCCATGAGAAGTCGTACAATCACGCTTTCGCAAAAAAATACGACGGTCATAAACTTCGCGCGAAGTCGCGCGCGAGTCGAGTTTCGATAGGTTTTTCGTGCACCGGCTCGGAAATTCAAAATACTGGCCATTCACGATGTATTAGCCCATGGTAAGTCGTATGAGCATGGTTTCACGAAAAAACGTGACGGTCATAAAGTTTGTGCAGAGTCGATATTCGATCAGTTTTTCGTGCACCGTCTCGAAAATTTAAAATACAGGTCTTTCCCGTCTTATTAGCCCATGAGAAGTCGTACAAGCACACTTTCGCAAAAAATACGACGGTCATAAACTTTGCGTGAAGTCGCGCACGAGTCGAGTTTCGATCGGTTTTTCGTGCACCGTCTCGGAAATTCAAAATACTTGTCTTTCCCGTCTTATTAGCCCATGAGAAGTCGTACAGGCACGCTTTTGCAAAAAAAAAACGACGGTCATAAACTTTGCGCGAAGTCGGGCGCGAGTCGAGTTTCGATCGGTTTTTCGTGACCGTCTCAGAAATTCAAAATACTGGCCATTCACGATGTATTAGCCCATGGTAAGTCGTATGAGCATGGTTTCACGAAAAAACGCGACGGTCATAAAGTTTGCGCAGAGTCGATATTCGATCGGTTTTTCGTGCACCGTCTCGGAAATTCAAAATACTGGTCTTTCCTGTCTTATTAGCCCATGAGAAGTCGTACAGGCACGCTTTCGCAAAAAATACGACGGTTATAAACTTTGCGCGAAGTCGCGCGCGAATCTAGTTTCGATAGGTTTTTCGTGCACCGGCTCGGAAATTCAAAAGACTGGCCATTCACGGTGTATTAGCCCATGGTAAGTCGTATGAGCATGGTTTCACGAAAAAACGCGACGGTCATAAAGTTTGTGCAGAGTCGATCTTCGATCGGTTTTTCGTGCACCGTCTCGGAAATTCAAAATACAGGTCTTTCCCGTCTTATTAGCCCATGAGAAGTCGTACAGGCACGCTTTCGCAAAAAAATACGACGATCATAAACTTTGCGCGTAGTCGCGCGCGAGTCGAGTTTCGATAGGTTTTTCGTGCACCGGCTTGGAAATTCAAAATACTGGCCATTCACGATGTATTAGCCCATGGTAAGTCGTATGAGCATGGTTTCCCGAAAAAACACGACGGTAATAAAGTTTGTGCAGAGTCGATATTCGATCGGTTTTTCGTGCACCGTCTCGGAAATTCAAAATACTGGTCTTTCCCGTCTTATTAGCCCATGAGAAGTCGTACAGGCACGCTTTCGCAAAAAAATACGATGGTCATAAACTTTGCGCGAAGTCGCGCGCGAATCTAGTTTCGATAGGTTTTTCGTGCACCGGCTCGGAAATTCAAAAGACTGGCCATTCACGGAGTATTAGCCCATGGTAAGTCGTATGAGCATGGTTTCACGAAAAAACGCGACGGTCATAAAGTTTGCGCAGAGTCGATATTCGATCGGTTTTAAGTGCACCGTCTCAGAAATTCAAAATACTGGTATTTCCCGTCTTATTAGCCCATGAGAAGTCGTACAAGCACACTTTCGCAAAAAAATACAACGGTCATAAACTTTGCGCGAAGTCGTGCGCGAGTCGAGTTTCGATAGGTTTTTCGTGCACCGGCTCGGAAATTCAAAATACTGGCCATTCACGATGTATGAGCATGGTTTGTCGTATGAGCATGGTTTCACGAAAAAACGCGACGGTCATAAAGATTGTGCAGAGTCGATATTCGATCGGTTTTTCGTGCACCGTCTCGGAAATTCAAAATACAGGTCTTTCCCGTCTTATTAGCCCATGAGAAGTCGTACAGACACGCTTTCGCAAAAAAATACGACGGTCATAAACTTTGCGCGAAGTCGCGCGCGAGTCGAGTTTCGATAGGTTTTTCGTGCACCGGCTCGGAAATTCAAAATACTGGCCATTCACGATGTATTAGCCCATGGTAAGTCGTATGAGCATGGTTTCACGAAAAAACGTGACGGTCATAAAGTTTGTGCAGAGTCGATATTCGATCGGTTTTTCGTGCACCGTCTCGGAAATTCAAAATACTGGTCTTTCCCGTCTTATTAGCCCATGAGAAGTCGTACAGGCACGCTTTCGCAAAAAAATACGACGTTCATAAACTTTGCGCGAAGTCGCGCGCGAGTCGAGTTTCGATAGGTTTTTCGTGCACCGGCTCGGAAATTCAAAATACTGGCCATTCACGGTGTATTAGCCCATGGTAAGTCGTATGAGCATGGTTTCACGAAAAAACGCGACGGTCATAAAGTTTGCGCAGAGTCGATATTCGATCGGTTTTAAGTGCATCGTCTCGGAAATTCAAAATACTGGTATTTCCCGTCTTATTAGCCCATGAGAAGTCGTACAAGCACACTTTCGCAAAAAAATACGACGGTCATAAACTTTGCGCGAAGTCGTGCGCGAGTCGAGTTTCGATAGGTTTTTCGTGCACCGGCTCGGAAATTCAAAATACTGGCCATTCACGATGTATTAGCCCATGGTAAGTCGTATGAGCATGGTTTCACGAAAAAACGCGACGGTCATAAAGATTGTGCAGAGTCGATATTCGATCGGTTTTTCGTGCACCGTCTCGGAAATTCAAAATACAGGTCTTTCCTGTCTTATTAGCCCATGAGAAGTCGTACAGACACGCTTTCGCAAAAAAATACGACGATCATAAACTTTGCGCGAAGTCGCGCGCGAGTCGAGTTTCGATAGGTTTTTCGTGCACCGGCTCGGAAATTCAAAATACTGGCCATTCACGATGTATTAGCCCATGGTAAGTCGTATGAGCATGGTTTCACGAAAAAACGTGACGGTCATAAAGTTTGTGCAGAGTCGATATTCGATCGGTTTTTCGTGCACCGTCTCGGAAATTCAAAATACTGGTCTTTCCCGTCTTATTAGCCCATGAGAAGTCGTACAGGCACGCTTTCGCAAAAAAATACGACGTTCATAAACTTTGCGCGAAGTCGCGCGCGAGTCGAGTTTCGATAGGTTTTTCGTGCACCCGGCTCGGAAATTCAAAATACTGGCCATTCACGGTGTATTAGCCCATGGTAAGTCGTATGAGCATGGTTTCACGAAAAAACGCGACGGTCATAAAGTTTGCGCAGAGTCGATATTCGATCGGTTTTAAGTGCATCGTCTCGGAAATTCAAAATACTGGTATTTCCCGTCTTATTAGCCCATGAGAAGTCGTACAAGCACACTTTCGCAAAAAAATACGACGGTCATAAACTTTGCGCGAAGTCGTGCGCGAGTCGAGTTTCGATCGGTTTTTTCGTGCACCGGCTCTGAAATTCAAAATACTGGCCATTCACGATGTATTAGCCCATGGTAAGTTGTATGAGCATGGTTTCACGAAAAAACGCGACGGTCATAAAGTTTGTGCAGAGTGGATATTCGATCGGTTTTTCGTGCACCGTCTCGGAAATTCAAAATACAGGTCTTTCCCGTCTTATAAGCCCATGAGAAGTCGTACAGGCACGCTTTCGCAAAAAAATACGACGGTCATAAACTTTGCGCGAAGTCGCGCGCGAGTCGAGTTTCGATAGGTTTTTCGTGCACCGGCTCGGAAATTCAAAATACTGGCCATTCACGATGTATTAGCCCATGGTAAGTCGTATGAGCATGGTTTCACGAAAAAACACGACGGTCATAAAGTTTGTGCAGAGTCGATATTCGATCGGTTTTTCGTGCACCGTCTCGGAAATTCAAAATACTGGTCTTTCCCGTCTTATTAGCCCATGAGAAGTCGAACAGGCACGCTTTCGCAAAAAAATACGACGGTCATAAACTTTGCGCGAAGTCGCGCGCGAGTCGAGTTTCGATAGGTTTTTCGTGCACCGAATCCGAAATTCAAAATACTGGCCATTCACGGTGTATTAGCCCATGGTAAGTCGTATGAGCATGGTTTCACGAAAAAACGCGACGGTCATAAAGTTTGTGCAGAGTCGATATTCGATCGGTTTTTCGTGCACCATCTCGGAAATTTAAAATACTGGTCTTTCCCGTCTTATTAGCCCATGAGAAGTCGTACAAGCACACTTTCACAAAAAAATGCGACGGTTATAAACTTTGCGCGAAGTCGCGCACGAGTCGAGTTTCGATCGGTTTTTCGTGCACCGTCTCGGAAATTCAAAATACTTGTCTTTCCCGTCTTATTAGCCCATGAGAAGTCGTACAGGCACGCTTTCGCAAAATAAAACGACGGTCATAAACTTTGCGCGAAGTCGCGCGCGAGTCGAGTTTCGATCGGTTTTTCGTGACCGTCTCAGAAATTCAAAATACTGGCCATTCACGATGTATTAGCCCATGGTAAGTCGTATGAGCATGGTTTCACGAAAAAACGCGACGGTCATAAACTTTGCGCAGAGTCGAGATTCGATCGGTTTTTCGTGCACCGTCTCGGAAATTTAAAATACTGGTCTTTCCCGTCTTATTAGCCCATGAGAAGTCGTACAAGCACACTTTCGCAAAAAAATACGACGGTCATAAACTTTGCGCGAAGTCGCGCGCGAGTCGAGTTTCGATCGATTTTTCGTGCACCGTCTCGGAAATTCAAAATACTGGTCTTTCCCGATGTATTAGCCCATGGTAAGTCGTATGAGCATGGTTTCACGAAAAAACGCGACGGTCATAAACATTGTGCAGAGTCGAGATTCGATCGGTTTTTCGTGCACCGTCTCGGAAATTCAAAATACTGGTCTTTCCCGTCTTATTAGCCCATGAGAAGTCGTACAAGCATACTTTCGCAAAAAAATACGACGGTCAAAAACTTTACGCGAAGTCGCGCGCGAGTCGAGTTTCGATCGGTTTTTCGTGCACCATCTCGGAAATTCAAAATACAGGTCTTTCCTGTCTTATTAGCCCATGAGATGTCGTACAAGCACGCTTTCGCAAAAAAATACGACGGTCATAAACTTTGCGTTAAGTCACGCGCGAGTCGAGTTTCGATCGGTTTTTCGTACACCGTCTCGGAAATTCAAAATACTGGTCTTTCCCGTCTTATTAGCCCATAAGAAGTCGTACAAGCACACTTTCGCAAAAAAATACGACGGTCATAAACTTTGGGCAGAGTCGAGATTCGATCGGTTTTTCGTGCACCGTCTCAGAAATTCAAAATACTAGTCTTTCCCGTCTTATTAGCCCATGAGAAGTCGTACAGGCACGCTTTCGCAAAAAAATACGACGGTCATAAACTTTGCGCGAAGTCGCGCGCGAGTCGAGTTTCGATAGGTTTTTCGTGCCCCGGCTCGGAAATTCAAAATACTGGCCATTCACGATGTATTAGCCCATGGTAAGTCGTATGAGCATGGTTTCACGAAAAAACGCGACGGTCATAAAGTTTGCGCAGAGTCGATATTCGATCGGTTTTTCGTGCACCGTTTCGGAAATTCAAAATACAGGTCATTCCCGTCTTATTAGCCCATGAGAAGTCGTACAGGCACGCTTTCGCAAAAAAATACGACGGTCATAAACTTTGCGCGATGTCGCGCGCGAGTCGAGTTTCGATAGGTTTTTCGTGCACCGGCTCGGAAATTCAAAATACTGGCCATTCACGATGTATTAGCCCATGGTAAGTCGTATGAGCATGGTTTCACGAAAAAACGTGACGGTCATAAAGTTTGTGCAGAGTCGATATTCGATCAGTTTTTCGTGCACCGTCTCGGAAATTCAAAATACTGGTATTTCCCGTCTTATTAGCCCATGAGAAGTCGTACAAGCACACTTTCGCAAAAAAATACGACGGTCATAAACTTTGCGCGAAGTCGTGCGCGAGTCGAGTTTCGATCGGTTTTTCGTGCACCGGCTCTGAAATTCAAAATACTGGCCATTCACGATGTATTAGCCCATGGTAAGTCGTATGAGCATGGTTTCACGAAAAAACGCGACGGTCATAAAGTTTGTGCAGAGTGGATATTCGATCGGTTTTTCGTGCACCGTCTCGGAAATTCAAAATACAGGTCTTTCCCGTCTTATAAGCCCATGAGAAGTCGTACAGGCACGCTTTCGCAAAAAAATACGACGGTCATAAACTTTGCGCGAAGTCGCGCGCGAGTCGAGTTTCGATAGGTTTTTCGTGCACCGGCTCGGAAATTCAAAATACTGGCCATTCACGATGTATTAGCCCATGGTAAGTCGTATGAGCATGGTTTCACGAAAAAACACGACGGTCATAAAGTTTGTGCAGAGTCGATATTCGGTCGGTTTTTCGTGCACCGTCTCGGAAATTCAAAATACTGGTCTTTCCCGTCTTATTAGCCCATGAGAAGTCGTACAGGCACGCTTTCGCAAAAAAATACGACGTTCATAAACTTTGCGCGAAGTCGCGCACGAGTCGAGTTTCGATAGGTTTTTCGTGCACCGGCTCGGAAATTCAAAATACTGGCCATTCACGGTGTATTAGCCCATGGTAAGTCGTATGAGCATGGTTTCACGAAAAAACGCGACGGTCATAAAGTTTGCGCAGAGTCGATATTCGATCGGTTTTAAGTGCATCGTCTCGGAAATTCAAAATACTGGTATTTCCCGTCTTATTAGCCCATGAGAAGTCGTACAAGCACACTTTCGCAAAAAAATACGACGGTCATAAACTTTGCGCGAAGTCGTGCGCGAGTCGAGTTTCGATCGGTTTTTCGTGCACCGGCTCTGAAATTCAAAATACTGGCCATTCACGATGTATTAGCCCATGGTAAGTCGTATGAGCATGGTTTCACGAAAAAACGCGACGGTCATAAAGTTTGTGCAGAGTGGATATTCGATCGGTTTTTCGTGCACCGTCTCGGAAATTCAAAATACAGGTCTTTCCCGTCTTATAAGCCCATGAGAAGTCGTACAGGCACGCTTTCGCAAAAAAATACGACGGTCATAAACTTTGCGCGAAGTCGCGCGCGAGTCGAGTTTCGATAGGTTTTTCGTGCACCGGCTCGGAAATTCAAAATACTGGCCATTCACGATGTATTAGCCCATGGTAAGTCGTATGAGCATGGTTTCACGAAAAAACACGACGGTCATAAAGTTTGTGCAGAGTCGATATTCGATCGGTTTTTCGTGCACCGTCTCGGAAATTCAAAATACTGGTCTTTCCCGTCTTATTAGCCCATGAGAAGTCGAACAGGCACGCTTTCGCAAAAAAATACGACGGTCATAAACTTTGCGCGAAGTCGCGCGCGAGTCGAGTTTCGATAGGTTTTTCGTGCACCGGCTCCGAAATTCAAAATACTGGCCATTCACGGTGTATTAGCCCATGGTAAGTCGTATGAGCATGGTTTCACGAAAAAACGCGACGGTCATAAAGTTTGTGCAGAGTCGATATTCGATCGGTTTTTCGTGCACCATCTCGGAAATTTAAAATACTGGTCTTTCCCGTCTTATTATTTTTTTGGTAAGTAAAGATATTGTATTTTGTAAAAGATTTGTACAAAGAGCTTTGTCTACACAAGCCATAGACTAAAGCCTGAAGTCTCTTAGTGTAGTCGAGAAGATTGCACCCCACCTAAAGAAGGTGAAATGAGCACGCTTCATCAAACTCATCTCCAAGAGTAGCATAAGGAAGTTAATAAATAATAAAATGCAATAGCTAGACTGTTCTGGACTACTTGTGGATACATCACAAAATATAAGCTTTGCCCCATATAATTACAATCTTCATCATTATTCGAGTGATTCTTGACGAATGGAAAAATTGAATCTTGTGAAAATATCTTTCTCTCTTCTTGTTAGGTGCTCTGTATTCAATTCTTGCTCCATACATGATCGTGAGTCCTGAAGAATCTCTATCAGAATTTGAGCTTTCTTCATGTTGTGACACTCAAAAATTCTGCCACACCTCTCCTTCCAAATCCACCAAATAGCACATCTGAATATAATTCGTGCTAGTTGTGTAAGAGGCCCCTTTCTTGAGAAGCTTTGCATAAGCATTTCTAATTCATGATGCAAGTTTGGCCGTGGTAGCCTTTGAAAATCAAATCGCTTCAAGATCTCCTTCCATATCCAAGATGAATAATCACAAGCAAAGTATAGATGGTCAACACTTTCTTCATTTTGCATACACAAAGAGCACCGATTTACAATATAAATACCTCTTCGCTGCATATTGTCCATTGTAGGAAGTTTGCCGAGAAGGGCCTGCCATGTACATAAGGAATGTCGCTGTGAGCATGGACTATCCCATGTCCAACTACTTTGGATCCACTTGTTGTTTCGTCGTCTAATTTGGTTCCATGCAGATGTAGCACTAAATTTACCGTTATCATGAAGCCAAATAAGCATATCTGAAGAGTTGTTCTTGATTGTAATAGCCCTAATAGTCGGCCAAAGTAATAACATGTCAGGGGAGGTAGGGTTGGGAAGACACCAAGTACCATTGTTAATGAATTCAGAAACCTTCCAGTCTTTGGGAGCCCCCAGATCCTGTCGTACTCTATCACCAAATATCTGAAATATGCTTTTCCCATTCACCCAAGGATCATACCACATATTAATATTGGTTCCAGAAGAAATCACATAAGAAATATTGTTACGTAGCCATCTCCTTGCCTTTAGAATTCCTTTCCAAGCAGCAGAATGAGATGTTTTTGCAGATACTTCCCAGATTGATTCCTTGGTAAGGTACCTAGCAAAAACCCATTGTGACCATAAGGAAGACTTGTTTTGTAAAATATCCCATAATTGCTTTACCATACAAGCTTTATTCCAATCTCTGATATGTCGAAGATTCAGCCCCCCTTCATCCTTCGGTTTGCAAATGCTGTCCCAATTCACCATGTGCATTGCCTTACCATCTGTGCCATTCCAAAAGAAGTTCATAAGTAATTTATCAATATCATGGAGAAGCCCGGCTGGTAGAAGGAATGCATGAGACCAATAAATAGAATAAGAGGTCAACACAGATCGAATAAGTTCAAGTCGTCCAGCTTTAGAAAGAAGCCTATTTTTCCAAGAGGAAATTCTGTTCTTAATTTTTTGTATGATAGGCTGACAGGAGGCTTTGTTGATTCCAGTGGATATAAGTGGGAGACCCAAGTAAGGAACCGGTAAATTTCCTTCAGCAACTCCCAATGTTTGAGCAATATGATCCTTATTGTCAATGCAAGCACCCACATATACTTTGCTCTTTGCATGGTTTAGCTTAAGACCAGAAACTATACCAAATTCATTAAGAATATCTGCCAGATTACTCACAGAAACTGGATCATCTCGAAGGAAGATAATAAGGTCATCAGCAAATGTTATGTGAGAGATATAAATAGAACCATAATATGGTACCTTAATTTTGCCATTGGAAACAGCCTCTTCTAACATACAACTGAGTCCTTCCATTGCAATCGTAAAAAGATAAGGAGATAGTGGATCGCCTTGCCGAATGCCATTCTTACTCCCGAAGAAGCCAATAGGTGAACCATTAAAGAGAATCGAAAATTTTGGAGTTTCCAAGCAACATTGAATCCATTGAACCCAGCGCTGAGGGAAGCCCATATTATGGAGCATCATGTAAATAAATTGCCTATTGACTGAGTCAAAGGCCTTCCGTAAATCAGCTTTAAAACAGATCTTTTTCCCTCTTGTTTTTGAGTGTAGATCCTTAACCAAATCATTAGCAAGCAGGACATTATGATGGATACTCCTCCCTTTAATAAAAGCAGCCTGATTAGGACTAATGACCTTATTCATGACCTTTTGTAGTCTATCTGCCAGCAACTTAGAGATAACCTTATAAATAAAGTTGCACAGTGAAATAGGACGGTAGTTCTCCAATGAATCGGCTCCATCATTTTTAGGCACTAAAGAAATAAAAGTGCAATTCATTTCTTTCAGAATGTGACCTGAGGAGAAAAAATGTCGACAAGCTTTTATGACATCGTTGCCTACAATAGCCCATGCAATTTGATAAAACTCAGCTGGAAATCCATCTGGACCAGGGCTTTTGTGCTTCGGGGACTTAAAAACAACTTTCACAATTTCATCATCCGTTATTGGGGCATTAAGATGAGAGAGGGCTTCAGAATCAAGTCGTCTTGTAGGCCCAACATGAATACTATTAGGCTGCTGTTCCTGATTGAGTAAGGAATAAAAAAATTGCTCGGTGTAATTTTTAACCTCATCCAGATCCTCAATGAGATTACCATCTATACCTTTGCATTTTTTGATGCGATTAGTAGCCCTTCTGGTAGCAATAGCAGCATAGAAAAACTTCGTATTAGAATCCCCTAGAGTAAGCCAATGCTGTCGTGACTTCTGTTTCAAAAAGCATTCCTCCTGCTTCAAAGCTTGCATAAAGTTATTTCTAGCAGCAGCCTCTTTGTATATAAGATTCGCATCCAGAGGTTGAAGATTTAGCTCGCTTTGCACAGCCATAAGTTCTTTCTTGCATAACTGAACTCTGTCGTTGATATTTCCAAATGTAGTTGAATTCCACTTCTTCAGTGCTGCTTTGCATGCTTTTAGTTTTTGACATAGGATGTAAGGGGGAGAACCAAATACATTAATGTCCCAAGCTGACTTAATAACTTCGAGGAACTTTGGGTGAGAACTCCAAAAAAATGAGACGGTTATAAACTTTGCGCGAAGTCGCGCACGAGTCGAGTTTCGATCGGTTTTTCGTGCACCGTCTCGGAAATTCAAAATACTTGTCTTTCCCGTCTTATTAGCCCATGAGAAGTCGTACAGGCACGCTTTCGCAAAATAAAACGACGGTCATAAACTTTGCGCGAAGTCGCGCGCGAGTCGAGTTTCGATCGGTTTTTCGTGACCGTCTCAGAAATTCAAAATACTGGCCATTCACGATGTATTAGCCCATGGTAAGTCGTATGAGCATGGTTTCACGAAAAAACGCGACGGTCATAAACTTTGCGCAGAGTCGAGATTCGATCGGTTTTTCGTGCACCGTCTCGGAAATTTAAAATACTGGTCTTTCCCGTCTTATTAGCCCATGAGAAGTCGTACAAGCACACTTTCGCAAAAAAATACGACGGTCATAAACTTTGCGCGAAGTCGCGCGCGAGTCGAGTTTCGATCGATTTTTCGTGCACCGTCTCGGAAATTCAAAATACTGGTCTTTCCCGATGTATTAGCCCATGGTAAGTCGTATGAGCATGGTTTCACGAAAAAACGCGACGGTCATAAACATTGTGCAGAGTCGAGATTCGATCGGTTTTTCGTGCACCGTCTCGGAAATTCAAAATACTGGTCTTTCCCGTCTTATTAGCCCATGAGAAGTCGTACAAGCATGCTTTCGCAAAAAAATACGACGGTCAAAAACTTTACGCGAAGTCGCGCGCGAGTCGAGTTTCGATCGGTTTTTCGTGCACCATCTCGGAAATTCAAAATACTGGTCTTTCCTGTCTTATTAGCCCATGAGATGTCGTACAAGCACGCTTTCGCAAAAAAATACGACGGTCATAAACTTTGCGTTAAGTCACGCGCGAGTCGAGTTTCGATCGGTTTTTCGTACACCGTCTCGGAAATTCAAAATACTGGTCTTTCCCGTCTTATTAGCCCATAAGAAGTCGTACAAGCACACTTTCGCAAAAAAATACGACGGTCATAAACTTTGGGCAGAGTCGAGATTCGATCGGTTTTTCGTGCACCGTCTCAGAAATTCAAAATACTAGTCTTTCCCGTCTTATTAGCCCATGAGAAGTCGTACAGGCACGCTTTCGCAAAAAAATACGACGATCATAAACTTTGCGCGAAGTCGCGCGCGAGTCGAGTTTCGATAGGTTTTTCGTGCCCCGGCTCGGAAATTCAAAATACTGGCCATTCACGATGTATTAGCCCATGGTAAGTCGTATGAGCATGGTTTCACGAAAAAACGCGACGGTCATAAAGTTTGCGCAGAGTCGATATTCGATCGGTTTTTCGTGCACCGTTTCGGAAATTCAAAATACAGGTCATTCCCGTCTTATTAGCCCATGAGAAGTCGTACAGGCACGCTTTCGCAAAAAAATACGACGGTCATAAACTTTGCTCGATGTCGCGCGTGAGTCGAGTTTCGATAGGTTTTTCGTGCACCGGCTCGGAAATTCAAAATACTGGCCATTCACGATGTATTAGCCCATGGTAAGTCGTATGAGCATGGTTTCACGAAAATACGTGACGGTCATAAAGTTTGTGCAGAGTCGATATTCGATCAGTTTTTCGTGCACCGTCTCGGAAATTTAAAATACTGGTCTTTCCCGTCTTATTAGCCCATGAGAAGTCGTACAAGCACACTTTCGCAAAAAAATACGACGGTCATAAACTTTGCGCGAAGTCACGCACGAGTCGAGTTTCGATCGGTTTTTCGTGCACCGTCTCGGAAATTCAAAATACTTGTCTTTCCCGTCTTATTAGCCCATGAGAAGTCGTACAGGCACGCTTTTGCAAAAAAAAACGACGGTCATAAACTTTGCGCGAAGTTGGGCGCGAGTCGAGTTTCGATCGGTTTTTCGTGACCGTCTCAGAAATTCAAAATACTGGCAATTCACGATGTATTAGCCCATGGTAAGTCGTATGAGCATGGTTTCACGAAAAAACGCGACGGTCATAAAGTTTGCGCAGAGTCGATATTCGATCGGTTTTTCGTGCACCGTCTCGGAAATTCAAAATACTGGTCTTTCCCGTCTTATTTGCCCATGAGAAGTCGTACAGGCACGCTTTCATAAAAAAATACGACGGTCATAAATTTTGGGCGAAGTCGCGCGCGAATCTAGTTTCGATAGGTTTTTCGTGCACCGGCTCGGAAATTCAAAAGACTGGCCATTCACGGTGTATTAGCCCATGGTAAGTCGTATGAGCATGGTTTCACGAAAAAACGCGACGGTCATAAAGTTTGTGCAGAGTCGATATTCGATCGGTTTTTCGTGCACCGTCTCGGAAATTCAAAATACAGGTCTTTCCCGTCTTATTAGCCCATGAGAAGTCGTACAGGCACGCTTTCGCAAAAAAATACGACGGTCATAAACTTTGCGCGAAGTCGCGCGCGAGTCGAGTTTCGATAGGTTTTTCGTGCACCGGCTCGGAAATTCAAAATACTAGCCATTCACGATGTATTAGCCCATGGTAAGTCGTATGAGCATGGTTTCACGAAAAAACGCGACGGTAATAAAGTTTGTGCAGAGTCGATATTCGATCGGTTTTTCGTGCACCGTCTCGGAAATTCAAAATACTGGTCTTTCCCGTCTTATTAGCCCATGAGAAGTCGTACAGGCACGCTTTCGCAAAAAAATACGACGGTCATAAACTTTGCGCGAAGTCGCGCGCGAATCTAGTTTCGATAGGTTTTTCGTGCACCGGCTCGGAAATTCAAAAGACTGGCCATTCACGGTGTATTAGCCCATGGTAAGTCGTATGAGCATGGTTTCACGAAAAAACGCGACGGTCATAAAGTTTGCGCAGAGTCGATATTCGATCGGTTTTAAGTGCACCATCTCGGAAATTCAAAATACTGGTATTTCCCGTCTTATTAGCCCATGAGAAGTCGTACAAGCACACTTCCGCAAAAAAATACGACGGTCATAAACTTTGCGCGAAGTCGCGCGCGAGTCGAGTTTCGATCGGTTTTTCGTGCACCGTCTCAGAAATTCAAAAGAATGGCCATTCACGGTGTATTAGCCCATGGTAAGTCGTATGAGCATGGTTTCACGAAAAAACGCGACGGTCATAAAGTTTGCGCAGAGTCGATATTCGATCGGTTTTTCGTGCACCGTCTCGGAAATTCAAAATACTGGTCTTTCCCGTCTTATTAGCACATGAGAAGTCGTACAGTCACGCTTTCGCAAAAAAATACGACGGTCATAAACTTTGCGCGAAGTCGCGCACGAATCTATTTTCGATCGGTTTTTCGTGCACCGTCTCGAAAATTCAAAATACTGGCCATTCACGATGTATTAGCCCATGGTAAGTCGTATGAGCATGGTTTCACAAAAAAAACGCGATCGTCATAAACTTTGCGCTAAGTCGCGCGCGAGTCGAGTTTCGATCGGTTTTTCGTGCATCGTCTCGGAAATTCAAAATATTGGCAATTCACGATGTATTAGCCCATGGTAAGTCGTATGAGCATGGTTTCATGAAAAAACGCGACGGTCATAAACTTTGCGCAGAGTCGAGATTCGATCGGTTTTTCGTGCACCGTCTCGGAAACTCAAAATACTGGTCTTTCCCGTCTTATTAGCCCATGAGAAGTCGTACAGGCCCGTTTTCGCAAAAAAATACGACGGTCATAAACTTTGCGCGAAGTCGCGCGCGAGTCGAGTTTCGATCGGTTTTTCGTGCACCGTCTCAGAAATTCAAAAGAATGGCCATTCACGGTGTATTAGCCCATGGTAAGTCGTATGAGCATGGTTTCACGAAAAAACGCGACGGTCATAAAGTTTGCGCAGAGTCGATATTCGATCGGTTTTAAGTGCACCGTCTCGGAAATTCAAAATACTGGTCTTTCCCGTCTTATTAGCCCATGAGAAGTCGTACAAGCACACTTTCGCAAAAAAATACGACGGTCATAAACTTTGCGCGAAGTTGCGCGCGAGTCGAGTTTCGATCGGTTTTTCGTGCACCGTCTCGGAAATTCAAAATACTGGCCATTCACGATTTATTAGCCCATGGTAAGTCGTATGAGCATGGTTTCACGAAAAAACGCGATCGTCATAAACTTTGCGCTAATTCGCGCGCGAGTCGAGTTTCGATCGGTTTTTCGTGCACCGTCTCGGAAATTCAAAATACTTGCCATTCACGATGTATTAGCCCATGGTAAGTCGTATGAGCATGGTTTCACGAAAAAATGCGACGGTCCTAAACTTTGCGCTGAGTCAAGATTCTATCGGTTTTTCGTGCACCGTCTCGGAAATTCAAAATACTGGTCTTTCCCGTCTTATTTGCCCATGAGAAGTCGTACAGGCACGCTTTCGTAAAAAAATACGACGGTCATAAATTTTGGGCGAAGTCGCGCGCGAATCTAGTTTCGATAGGTTTTTCGTGCACCGGCTCGGAAATTCAAAAGACTGGCCATTCACGGTGTATTAGCCCATGGTAAGTCGTATGAGCATGGTTTCACGAAAAAACGCGACGGTCATAAAGTTTGTGCAGAGTCGATATTCGATCGGTTTTTCGTGCACCGTCTCGGAAATTCAAAATACAGGTCTTTCCCGTCTTATTAGCCCATGAGAAGTCGTACAGGCACGCTTTCGCAAAAAAATACGACGGTCATAAACTTTGCGCGAAGTCGCGCGCGAGTCGAGTTTCGATAGGTTTTTCGTGCACCGGCTCGGAAATTCAAAATACTAGCCATTCACGATGTATTAGCCCATGGTAAGTCGTATGAGCATGGTTTCACGAAAAAACGCGACGGTAATAAAGTTTGTGCAGAGTCGATATTCGATCGGTTTTTCGTGCACCGTCTCGGAAATTCAAAATACTGGTCTTTCCCGTCTTATTAGCCCATGAGAAGTCGTACAGGCACGCTTTCGCAAAAAAATACGACGGTCATAAACTTTGCGCGAAGTCGCGCGCGAATCTAGTTTCGATAGGTTTTTCGTGCACCGGCTCGGAAATTCAAAAGACTGGCCATTCACGGTGTATTAGCCCATGGTAAGTCGTATGAGCATGGTTTCACGAAAAAACGCGACGGTCATAAAGTTTGCGCAGAGTCGATATTCGATCGGTTTTAAGTGCACCATCTCGGAAATTCAAAATACTGGTATTTCCCGTCTTATTAGCCCATGAGAAGTCGTACAAGCACACTTCCGCAAAAAAATACGACGGTCATAAACTTTGCGCGAAGTCGCGCGCGAGTCGAGTTTCGATCGGTTTTTCGTGCACCGTCTCAGAAATTCAAAAGAATGGCCATTCACGGTGTATTAGCCCATGGTAAGTCGTATGAGCATGGTTTCACGAAAAAACGCGACGGTCATAAAGTTTGCGCAGAGTCGATATTCGATCGGTTTTTCGTGCACCGTCTCGGAAATTCAAAATACTGGTCTTTCCCGTCTTATTAGCACATGAGAAGTCGTACAGTCACGCTTTCGCAAAAAAATACAACGGTCATAAACTTTGCGCGAAGTCGCGCACGAATCTATTTTCGATCGGTTTTTTGTGCACCGTCTCGGAAATTCAAAATACTGGCCATTCACGATGTATTAGCCCATTGTAAGTCGTATGAGCATGGTTTCACAAAAAAACGCGATCGTCATAAACTTTGCGCTAAGTCGCGCGCGAGTCGAGTTTCGATCGGTTTTTCGTGCATCGTCTCGGAAATTCAAAATACTGGCCATTCACGATGTATTAACCCATGGTAAGTCGTATGAGCATGGTTTCACGAAAAAACGCGACGGTCATAAAGTTTGCGCAGAGTCGATATTCGATCGGTTTTTCGTGCACCATCTCGGAAATTCAAAATACTGGTCTTTCCCGTCTTATTAGCCCATGAGAAGCCGTACCAGCACACTTTCGCAAAAAAATACGACGGTCATAAACTTTGCGCGAAGTCGCGCGCGAGTCGAGTTTCGATCGGTTTTTCGTGCACCGTCTCAGAAATTCAAAAGAATGGCCATTCACGGTGTATTAGCCCATGGTAAGTCGTATGAGCATGGTTTCACGAAAAAACGCGACGGTCATAAAGTTTGCGCAGAGTCGATATTCGATCGGTTTTAAGTGCACCGTCTCGAAAATTCAAAATACTGGTCTTTCCCGTCTTATTAGCCCATGAGAAGTCGTACAAGCACACTTTCGCAAAAAAACGCGATCGTCATAAACTTTGCGCTAATTCGCGCGCGAGTCGAGTTTCGATCGGTTTTTCGTGCACCGTCTCGGAAATTCAAAATACTTGCCATTCACGATGTATTAGCCCATGGTAAGTCGTATGAGCATGGTTTCACGAAAAAATGCGACGGTCCTAAACTTTGCGCTGAGTCGAGATTCTATCGGTTTTTCGTGCACCGTCTCGGAAATTCAAAATACTGGTATTTCTCATCTTATTAGCCCATGAGAAGTCGTACAGGCACGCTTTCGCAAAAAAAATACGACGGTCATAAACTTTGCGCGAAGTCGCGCGCGAGTCGAGTTTCGATCGGTTTTTCGTGCACCGTCTCGGAAATTCAAAAGACGGCCATTCACGGTGTATTAGCCCATGGTAAGTCGTATGAGCATGGTTTCATGAAAAAACGCGACGGTCATAAACTTTGCGCTGAGTCGAGATTCGATCGGTTTTTCGTGCACCGTCTCGAAAATTCAAAATACTGGTCTTTCCCGTCTTATTAGCCCATGAGAAGTCGTACAGGCACGTTTTCGCAAAAAAATACGACGGTTATAAACTTTGCGCGAAGTCGCGCGCGAGTCGAGTTTCGATCGGTTTTTCGTGCACCGTCTCAGAAATTCAAAAGAATGGCCATTCACGGTGTATTAGCCCATGGTAAGTCGTATGAGCATGGTTTCACGAAAAAACGCGACGGTCATAAAGTTTGCGCAGAGTCGATATTCGATCGGTTTTTCGTGCACCGTCTCGGAAATTCAAAATACTGGTCTTTCCCGTCTTATTAGCCCATGAGAAGTCGTACAGGCACGCTTTCGCAAAAAAAATACGACGGTCATAAACTTTGCGCGAAGTCGCGCGCGAATCTATTTTCTATCGGTTTTTCGTGCACCGTCTCAGAAATTCAAAATACTGGCCATTCACGATGTATTAGCCCATGGTAAGTCGTATGAGCATGGTTTCCCGAAAAAACGCGATCGTCATAAACTTTGCGCTAAGTCGCGCGCGAGTTGAGTTTCGATCGGTTTTTCGTGCACCATCTCGAAAATTCAAAATACTGGCCATTCACGATGTATTAGCCCATGGTAAGTCGTATGAGCATGGTTTCACGAAAAAACGCGACGGTCATAAAGTTTGCGCAGAGTCGATATTCTTTTTTTGGTAAGTAAAGATAATGTATTTTGTAAAAGATTTGTACAAAGAAGCTTTGTCTACACAAGCCATAGACTAAAGCCTGAAGTCTCTTAGTGTAGTCGAGAAGATTGCACCCCACCTAAAGAAGGTGAAATGGGCACGCTTTATCAAACTCATCTCCAAGAGTAGCATAAGGAAGTTAATAAATAATAAAATGCAATAGCTAGACTGTTCTGGACTACTTGTGGATACATCACAAAATATAAGCTTTGCCCCATATAATATATTACAATCTTCATCATTATTCGAGTGATTCTTGACGAATGGAAAAATTGAATCTTGTGAAAATATCTTTCTCTCTTCTTGTTAGGTGCTCTGTATTCAATTCTTGCTCCATACATGATCGTGAGTCCTGAAGAATCTCTATCAGAATTTGAGCTTTGTTCATGTTGTGACACTCAAAAATTCTGCCACACCTCTCCTTCCAAATCCACCATATAGCACATCTGAATATAATTCTTGCTAGTTGTGTAAGAGGCCCCTTTCTTGAGAAGCTTTGCATAAGCATTTCTAATTCATGATGCAGGTTTGGCCGTGGTAGCCTTTGAAAATCAAATCGCTTCAAGATCTCCTTCCATATCCAAGATGAATAATCACAAGCAAAGTAGAGATGGTCAACACTTTCTTCATTTTGCATACACAAAGAGCACCGATTTACAATATAAATACCTCTTCGCTGCATATTGTCCATCGTAGGAAGTTTGCCGAGAAGGGCCTGCCATGTACATAAGGAATGTCGCTGTGAGCATGGACTATCCCATGTCCAACTACTTTGGATCCACTTGTTGTTTCGTCGTCTAATTTGGTTCCATGCAGATGTAGCACTAAATTTACCGTTATCATGAAGCCAAATAAGCATATCTGAAGAGTTGTTCATGATTGGAATAGCCCTAATAGTCGGCCAAAGTAATAACATGTCAGGGGAGGTAGGGTTGGGAAGACACCAAGTACCATTGTTAATGAATTCAGAAACCTTCCAGTCTTTGGGAGCCCCGAGATCCTGTCGTACTCTATCACCAAATATCTGAAATATACTTTTCCCATTCACCCAAGGATCATACCACATATTAATATTGGTTCCAGAAGAAATCACATAAGAAATATTGTTACGTAGCCATCGCCTTGCCTTCAGAATTCCTTTCCAAGCAGAAGAATGAGATGTTTTTGCAGATGTTTCCCAGATTGATTCCTTAGTTAGGTACCTAGCAAAAACCCATTGTGACCATAAGGAAGACTTGTTTTGTAAAATATCCCATAATTGCTTTACCATATAAGCTTTATTCCAATCTCTAATATGTCGAAGATTCAGCCCCCCTTCATCCTTCGGTTTGCAAATGCTGTCCCAATTCACCATGTGCATTGCCTTACCATCTGTGTCATTCCAAAAGAAGTTCATAAGTAATTTATCAATATCATGGAGAAGCCCGGCAGGTAGAAGGAATGCATGAGTCCAATAAATAGAATAAGAGATCAACACGGATCGAATAAGTTCAAGTCGTCCAGCTTTAGAAAGAAGCCTATTTTTCCAAGAGGAAATTCTGTTCTTAATTTTTTGTATAATAGGCTGACAGGAGGCTTTGTTGATTCCAGTGGATATAAGTGGGAGACCCAAGTAAGGAACCGGTAAATTTCCTTCAGCAACTCCCAATGTTTGAGCAATATGATCCTTATTGTCAATGCAAGCACCCACATATACTTTGCTCTTTGCATGGTTTAGCTTAAGACCAGAAACTTTACCAAATTCATTAAGAATATCTGCCAGATTACTCACAGAAACTGGATCATCTCGAAGGAAGATAATAAGGTCGTCGGCAAATGTTATGTGAGAGATATAAACAGAACCATAATGTGGTACCTTAATTTTGCCATTGGAAACAGCCTCTTCTAACATACAACTGAGCCCTTCCATTGCAATGGTAAAAAGATAAGGAGATAGTGGATCGCCTTGCCGAATGCCATTCTTACTCCCAAAGAAGCCAATAGGTGAACCATTAAAGAGAATTGAAAATTTTGGAGTTTCCAAGCAACATTGAATCCATTTAACCCAGTGCTGAGGGAAGCCCATATTATGGAGCATCATGTAAATAAAATTCCTATTGACTGAGTCAAAGGCCTTTCGTAAATCAGCTTTAAAACAGATCTTTTTTCCTCTTGTTTTAGAATGTAGATCCTTAACCAAATCATTAGCAAGCAGGACATTATGATGGATACTCCTCCCTTTAAGAAAAGCAGCCTGATTAGGACTAATGACCTTATTCATGACCTTTTGTAGTCTATCTGCCAGCAACTTAGAGATAACCTTATAAATAAAGTTGCACAGTGAAATAGGACGGTAGTTCTCCAATGAATCGGCTCCATCATTTTTAGGCACTAAAGAAATAAAAGTGCAATTCATTTCTTTAAGAATGTGACCTGAGGAGAAAAAATGTCGACAAGCTTTTATGACATCGTTGCCTACAATAGCCCATGCAATTTGATAAAACTCAGCTGGAAATCCATCTGGACCAGGGCTTTTGTGCTTCGGGGACTTAAAAACAACTTTCACAATTTCATCATCCGTTATTGGGGCATTAAGATGAGAGAGGGCTTCAGAATCAAGTCGTCTTGTAGGCCCAACATGAATACTATTAGGCTGTTGTTCCTGATTGAGTAAGGAATAAAAAAATTGCTTGGTGTAATTTTTAACCTCATCCAGATCCTCAATGAGATTACCATCTATACCTTTGCATTTTTTGATGCGATTAGTAGCCCTTCTAGTAGCAATAGCAGCATAGAAAAACTTCGTATTAGAATCCCCTAGAGTAAGCCAATGCTGTCGTGACTTCTGTTTCAAAAAGCATTCCTCCTGCTTCAAAGCTTGCATAAAGTTATTTCTAGCAGCAGCCTCTTTGTATATAAGATTCGCATCCAGAGGTTGAAGATTTAGCTCGCTTTGCACAGCCATAAGTTCTTTCTTGCATAACTGAACTCTATCGTTGATATTTCCAAATGTAGTTGAATTCCACTTCTTCAGTGCTGCTTTGCATGCTTTTAGTTTTTGACATAGGATGTAAGGGGGAGAACCAAAGACATTAATGTCCCAAGCTGACTTAATAACTTCGAGGAACTTTGGGTGAGAACTCCACATATTAAAAAATCTAAAAGGTTTCTTGACTCTGGGTAGTGCTTTATCTGCATGTATATGCATAATAGAGTGATCCGAAAATAACTTAGCACCGTACTCAAGAAGTGAATCTGGGAAAACTGCTAACCATTCCTGATTAATCAAACATCTGTCAAGTCGAGCCATAATTTTTCTTTCAGCAGTACTTTGATTGTTCCATGAGAACCAATCACCTACAGATTTCATGTCAGTCAATGCAGCAGTATCTATACAATCATTAAAATGTTGAAGCTGACATTCGGAAAGCACTCTACCCCCCACTTTCTCATTTGTGTATCTGACAGTATTAAAGTCACCGAGAACAGCCCAAGGTACTGTAGGATAACTATTTGCAATGCTAACCAGATCACGCCATAGAGCATTCCTGTCAGACATACTGTTAGATGCATAAATACCGGTAATATTGAATTGACATCCAGTCTGTTTATCCTCTGCCTTTAGATGAATGAATTGATTAGTAGCAGAAATAAACCAAGCAGTAACAAGGTTAGGATGCCATAAGACCCAAACTCGACCATAAGTATCCTGAGAATCATTAGTAAAAAGTTCTGCCTCAGGCCATATTAAATTCTTCTGAACTCGAACACGATGAGGTTTAATTTTTGTTTCCACAAGAATCACCATGTCACATGCAGCAGATCGGATTATTCTATTGAGCTCCCGACATTTCTCAGTCTTATTAAGTCCACGAACATTCCAACAGCTTATTTTCATCAATTCTAGATAGAAGGAAGAGCATGCGATTTTGGGAGGACACTACCATCCTTTTTCTTATCCTTTGATTTTGCATGGTCCTCTCGCATAATATCTTTACCCTTTAATCCTCTATTCCTATATTTATCCACCTCATCCACAGCTTGCAAATGTTTAAATTTTTGCGTACCTTGAGGCAAGGAGTCCTGAATAGCGGGATGTGTCGAAGAGCGATGAGTTTGGTGAGTTGCAATGTCTTGGTTCCCAAGAGGTTGTTGAAATGAAATTTCCTGATTATCTGAAGGAGTGATTCGTGAAGGCGAGGTTGTTATTGGGGAGTGAGAACCTTGGGAAGCTCCTGCAGTGAAAGTCTCTGATATAATAGGTAAAGATGGAAGTCCTGACTTGTCTTTCTCTTGTTCGTGTCGCTGCCCCAACGAGTCAGAGTGTTCAATCATCTTCTCCGCCATCACCACTGTTGGCACTGGAGTATCAGTGCTTGGATTAGTGGTAGTGACCCCATTCTGTGGCTCTTGGCGTGGTCGGTAGACCTGTGTGATTTTCTGTGAAGGCTGTTGGCAGGCACCATTTACATGTCCAAAAGATAGACAAACCTTGCATCGTTGTGGCTTCCAAGAATATGAGACTTTCACCTTTCGGGTGCTCCCATCAAGATCACGGTAAGAAACATTATTCGGCAGTTCCTCATCAGAAGAAACCATTACACAAGCTCTGGCAAAGGTCAATCTCGTTTGCGAAGCTGTTGCCTTATCAAGATACAATGGCTGTCCCAGGGTGCTGCAAAGCTTTGCAATAAAACGACGACCCCAGAGATGTAATGGAAGTCCATGGAAAGAAACCCATATTGGGATAGACTGTAGACTGTCTAACTCCAATCTCACATCAGGTGCCCAGCGTCGTAGTATCATTGGATGACCACGGATAGTCCAAAATCCTTCAAGGACCCGTTGTAAATCTTCTTCCGAATAAAGCCTGCATACAAAGAATTCGGTCTCCAACATATGAAGATCAAATGTTGATATTCCCCATCGAGTTCTGATGTATGAGGATAGTGGGAAAAAGGATGTTCTTAGTCCAACAACGTAGCCCACAATTGCCATTGACCATATCTCAATTAGTTCGTCGGAATCAATAGCCTCATACACAGCAATCTTCTGGTCAGCCTGTACTTCTGGAGCATAAAAGTCCAGTCGAAGATCCGGACTACCCACTGGAGCCTTGAAGAGGCTACTCCAAGGCTTCGGATCTCGGGAAATAGGAGCTGGAGGTCGTGATCTAGATCGTGAACGACCTCGGGCCTGGTTCATTGAAGGAGCATCCCGTCGAGAAGAAGAAATCAGCGGTGGAACATCCTGGTGTGAAACCGGCCTAAGCTGCTGGGGAGGAACCAGCGGCTGTTGGAGAGGAGCATCCCCCTCCCGCGGTGAAGTAACCAGCGGCTGAGGAGCAACCCTCTACCGCTGTGACTGCTGGAGAGGGGCGTTCTGCTGTGAAGCAATCAGCCGCTGGGAAGAAGCCAGCGGAGGAGCATCCCGCTGGAACAGAGGATGCGAAGCAGAGTGCCGCGTCCGGCCGCTCGCATCCATGGCGTCGCTCGCCCTAGAGACCGCCAGCCGCCTAGGGGAGACGAAGCCACCACCCTGCCCACACTAATGTCGCAGCCGTCGCCCCTTCCACGCCGATTGCAGAAGCAGCCGTCGCCCTTTCCACGCTGGAGTTGCCGCAGGAAGCGGCAGTGAACCCAGCCCCAATCGCAGGGCAGCTTCCACCGTTTCTTGCCCTAGAGTCCGTCCCGCGCCTAGGGGAGAAGAGCCGCCGCCCTTCCACGCCTGAAATCGCCGATTCCCGGCCTGGAATCGCTGATCGCAGGAGCGACCGCCGGCCTTCCACTCGCCGCGGAGCGATCGCAGAGGAGAAATCGCCCAAGGGAGCAATCGCAAGCACAAGCGCAAGGGAAGAGGTTGCCGCCCCCAGCGTCGATCGCAAGCGCAAGCCCAAGCAGAGCAGAGCACTCACGCACGCACGCAAGGGAACGCAGGCCCATTCCTCCCCATTCCCAAGCAGATGCGTGCACCGTCTCTCCTCCTCTCTCTCCGCGCAGAGTCGATATTCGATCGGTTTTTCGTGCACCGTCTCGGAAATTCAAAATACTGGTCTTTCCCGTCTTATTTGCCCATGAGAAGTCGTACAGGCACGTTTTCGCAAAAACATACGACGGTCATAAACTTTGCGCGACGTCGCGCGCGAGTCGAGTTTCGATCGGTTTTTCGTGCACCGTCTCGGAAATTCAAAAGACTGGCCATTCACGGTGTATTAGCCCATGGTAAGTCGTATGAGCATGGTTTCACGAAAAAACGCGACGGTCATAAAGTTTGCGCAGAGTCGATATTCGATCGGTTTTAAGTGCACCGTCTCGGAAATTCAAAATACTGGTCTTTCCCGTCTTATTAGCCCATGAGAAGTCGTACAAGCACACTTTCGCAAAAAAATATGACGGTCATAAACTTTGCGCGAAGTTGCGCGCGAGTCGAGTTTCGATCGGTTTTTCGTGCACCATCTCGGAAATTCAAAATACTGGCCATTCACGATGTATTAGCCCATGGTAAGTCATATGAGCATGGTTTCACGAAAAAACGCGACGGTCATAAACTTTGCGCAGAGTCGAGATTCGATCAGTTTTTCGTGCACCGTCTCGGAAATTCAAAATACTGGCCATTCACGATGTATTAGCCCATGGTAAGTCGTATGAGTATGGTTTCACGAAAAAACGTGACGGTCATAAACTTTGCGCTGAGTCGAGATTCTATCGGTTTTTCGTGCACCGTCTCGGAAATTCAAAATACTGGTCTTTCTCATCTTATTAGCCCATGAGAAGTCGTACAGGCACGCTTTCGCAAAAAAAATACGACGGTCATAAACTTTGCGCGAAGTCGCGCGCGAGTCGAGTTTCGATCGGTTTTTCGTGCACCGTCTCGGAAATTCAAAAGACTGGCCATTCACGGTGTATTAGCCCATGGTAAGTCGTATGAGCATGGTTTCACGAAAAAACGCGACGGTCATAAACTTTGCGCAGAGTCGATATTCGATCGGTTTTAAGTGCACCGTCTCGGAAATTCAAAATACTGGTCTTTCCCGTCTTATTAGCCCATGAGAAGTCGTACAAGCACACTTTCGCAAAAAAATACGACGGTCATAAACTTTGTGCGAAGTCGCGCGCGAGTCGAGCTTCGATCGATTTTTCGTGCACCGTCTCGGAAATTCAAAAGACGGGAAAGACCAGTATTTTGAATTTCCGAGACGGTGCACTTAAAACCGATCGAATATCGACTCTGCGCAAACTTTATGACCGTCGCGTTTTTTCGTGAAACCATGCTCATACGACTTACCATGGGCTAATACACCGTGAATGGCCAGTCTTTTGAATTTCCGAGCCGGTGCACGAAAAACCTATCGAAACTAGATTCGCGCTCGACTTCGCGCAAAGTTTATGACCGTCGTATTTTTTTGTGAAAGCGTGCCTGTACAACTTCTCATGGGCTAATAAGACGGGAAAGACCAGTATTTTGAATTTCCAAGACGGTGCACGAAAAACCGATAGAATCTCGACTCTGCGCAAAGTTTATGACCGTCGTGTTTTTTCGTGAAACCATGCTCATACGACTTACCATGGGCTAATACATCGTGAATGGCCAGTATTTTGAATTTCCGAGACGGTGCACGAAAAACCGATCATAACTCGACTCGCGCGCGACTTAGCGCAAAGTTTATGACGGTCGCGTTTTTTCGTGAAACCATGCTCATACGACTTACCATGGGCTAATACATCGTGAATGGCCAGTATTTTGAATTTCCGAGACGGTGCACGAAAAACCGATCGAAAATAGATTCGCGCGCGACTTCGCGCAAAGTTTATGACCGTCGTATTTTTTTGCGAAACCGTGCTTGTACGACATCTCATGGGCTAATAAGACGGGAAAGACCAGTATTTTGAATTTCCGAGACGGTGCACGAAAAACCGTTCGAAACTCGACTCGCGCGCGATTTCGCGCAAAGTTTTTGACCGTCGTATTTTTTTGCGAAAGCATGCTTGTACGACTTCTCATGGGCTAATAAGACGGGAAAGACCAGTATTTTGAATTTCCGAGACGGTGCACGAAAAACCGATCGAATCTCTTTTTTTTTTGTAAGTAAAGATAATGTATTTTGTAAAAGATTTGTACAAAGAAGCTTTGTCTACACAAGCCATAGACTAAAGCCTGAAGTCTCTTAGTGTAGTCGAGAAGATTGCACCCCACCAAAAGAAGGTGAAATGGGCACGCTTAATCGAACTCATCTCCAAGAGTAGCACAAGGAAGTTAATAAAAAATGCAATAGCTAGACTGTTCTGGAGTACTTGTGGATACATCACAAAATATAAGCTTTGCCCCATAATACATTACAATCTTCATCATTATTCGAGTGATTATTGACTAATGGAAAAATTGAATCTTGTGAAAATCTCTTTCTCTCTTCTTGTTAGGTGCTCTATATTCAATTCTTGCTCCATGCATGATCGTGAGTCCTGAAGAATCTCTATCAGAATTTGAGCTTTGTTCATGTTGTGACACTCAAAAATTCTTAATGAATTTGGTAAAGTTTCTGGTCTTAAGCTAAACCATGCAAAGAGCAAAGTATATGTGGGTGCTTGCATTGACAATAAGGATCATATTGCTCAAACATTGGGAGTTGCTGAAGGAAATTTACCGGTTCCTTACTTGGGTCTCCCACTTATATCCACTGGAATCAACAAAGCCTCCTGTCAGCCTATCATACAAAAAATTAAGAACAGAATTTCCTCTTGGAAAAATAGGCTTCTTTCTAAAGCTGGACGACTTGAACTTATTCGATCTGTGTTGACCTCTTATTCTATTTATTGGTCTCATGCATTCCTTCTACCAGCCGGGCTTCTCCATGATATTGATAAATTACTTATGAACTTCTTTTGGAATGACACAGATGGTAAGGCAATGCACATGGTGAATTGGGACAGCATTTGCAAACCGAAGGATGAAGGGGGGCTGAATCTTCGACATATTAGAGATTGGAATAAAGCTTGTATGATAAAGCAATTATGGGATATTTTACAAAACAAGTCTTCCTTATGGTCACAATGGGTTTTTGCTAGGTACCTTACCAAGGAATCAATCTGGGAAGTATCTGCAAAAACATCTCATTCTGCTACTTGGAAAGGAATTCTGAAGGCAAGGAGATGGCTACGTAACAATATTTCTTATGTGATTTCTTCTGGAACCAATATTAATATGTGGTATGATCCTTGGGTGAATGGGAAAAGCATATTTCAGATATTTGGTGATAGAGTACGACAGGATCTGGGGGCTCCCAAAGACTGGAAGGTTTCTGAATTCATTAACAATGGTACTTGGTGTCTTCCCAACCCTACCTCCCCTGACATGTTATTACTTTGGCCGACTATTAGGGCTATTACAATCAAGAACAACTCTTCAGATATGCTTATTTGGCTTCATGATAACGGTAAATTTAGTGCTACATCTGCATGGAACCAAATTAGACGACGAAACAACAAGTGGATCCAAAGTAGTTGGACATGGGATAGTCCATGCTCACAGCGACATTCCTTATGTACATGGCAGGCCCTTCTCGGCAAACTTCCTACGATGGACAATATGCAGCGAAGAGGTATTTATATTGTAAATCGGTGCTCTTTGTGTATGCAAAATGAAGAAAGTGTTGACCATCTCTACTTTGCTTGTGATTATTCATCTTGGATATGGAAGGAGATCTTGAAGCGATTTGATTTTCAAAGGCTACCACGGCCAAACTTGCATCATGAATTAGAAATGCTTATGCAAAGCTTCTCAAGAAAGGGGCCTCTTACACAACTAGCACGAATTATATTCAGATGTGCTATTTGGTGGATTTGGAAGGAGAGGTGTGGCAGAATTTTTGAGTGTCACAACATGAACAAAGCTCAAATTCTGATAGAGATTCTTCAGGACTCACGATCATGTATGGAGCAAGAATTGAATACAGAGCACCTAACAAGAAGAGAGAAAGATATTTTCACAAGATTCAATTTTTCCATTCGTCAAGAATCACTCGAATAATGATGAAGATTGTAATGTATTATATGGGGCAAAGCTTATATTTTGTGATGTATCCACAAGTAGTCCAGAACAGTCTAGCTATTACATTTTATTATTTATTAACTTCCTTATGCTACTCTTGGAGATGAGTTTGATGAAGCGTGCCCATTTCACCTTCTTTAGGTGGGGTGCAATCTTCTCGACTACACTAAGAGACTTCAGGCTTTAGTCTATGGCTTGTGTAGACAAAGCTTCTTTGTACAAATCTTTTACAAAATACAATATCTTTACTTACCAAAAAAAAGACACTCAAAAATTCTGCCACACCTCTCCTTCCAAATCCACCAAATAGCACATCTGAATATAATTCTTGCGAAGTCATACCAGCACACTTTCGTAAAAAAATACGACGGTCATAAACTTTGCGTTAAGTCGCGCGCGAGTCGAGTTTCGATCGGTTTTTCGTGCACCGTCTCGGAAATTCAAAATACTGGCCATTCACGATGTATTAGCTCATGGTAAGTCGTATGAGCATGGTTTCACGAAAAAACACGACGGTCATAAACTTTGCGCAGAGTCGAGATTCGATCAGTTTTTCGTGCACCATCTCGGAAATTCAAAATACCAGTCTTTCCCGTCTTATTAGCCCATGAGAAGTCGTACAGGCACGTTTTCGCAAAAAAATACGACGGTCATAAACTTTGCGCGAAGTCGCGCGCGAGTCGAGTTTCGATCGGTTTTTCGTGCACCGTCTCAGAAATTCAAAAGAATGGCCATTCACGGTGTATTAGCCCATGGTAAGTCGTATGAGCATGGTTTCACGAAAAAACGCGACGGTCATAAAGTTTGCGCAGAGTCGATATTCGATCGGTTTTTCGTGCACCGTCTCGGAAATTCAAAATACTGGTCTTTCCCGTCTTATTTGCCCTTGAGAAGTCGTACAGGCACGGTTTCGCAAAAAAATACGACGGTCATAAACTTTGCGCGAAGTCGCGCGCGAATCTATTTTCGATCGGTTTTTCGTGCACCATCTCGGAAATTCAAAATACTGGCCATTCACGATGTATTAGCCCATGGTAAGTCGTATGAGCATGGTTTCACGAAAAAACGCGACCGTCATAAACTTTGCAATAAGTCGCGCGCGAGTCGAGTTATGATCGGTTTTTCGTGCACCGTCTCGGAAATTCAAAATACTGGCCATTCACGATGTATTAGCCCATGGTAAGTCGTATGAGCATGGTTTCACGAAAAAACACGACGGTCATAAACTTTGCGCAGAGTCGAGATTCTATCGGTTTTTCGTGCACCGTCTCGGAAATTCAAAATACTGGTCTTTCCCGTCTTATTAGCCCATGAGAAGTCGTACAGGCACGCTTTCACAAAAAAATACGACGGTCATAAACTTTGCGCGAAGTCGCGCGCGAATCTAGTTTCGATAGGTTTTTCGTGCACCGGCTCGGAAATTCAAAAGACTGGCCATTCACGGTGTATTAGCCCATGGTAAGTCGTATGAGCATGGTTTCACGAAAAAACGCGACGGTCATAAAGTTTGCGCAGAGTCGATATTCGATCGGTTTTAAGTGCACCGTCTCGGAAATTCAAAATACTGGTCTTTCCCGTCTTATTAGCCCATTAGAAGTCGTACAAGCACACTTTCGTAAAAAAATACGACGGTCATAAACTTTGCGCGAAGTCACGCGCGAGTCGAGTTTCGATAGGTTTTTCGTGCACCGGCTCGGAAATTCAAAATACTGGCCATTCACGATGTATTAGCCCATGGTAAGTCGTATGAGCATGGTTTCACGAAAAAACGCGACGGTCATAAAGTTTGTGCAGAGTCGATATTCGATCGGTTTTTCTTGCACCATCTCGGAAATTCAAAATACTGGTCTTTCCCGTCTTATTAGCCCATGAGAAGTCGTACAGGCACGCTTTCGCAAAAAAATACGACGGTCATAAACTTTGCGCGAAGTCGCGCGCGAGTCGAGTTTCGATAGGTTTTTCGTGCACCGGCTCGGAAATTCAAAATACTGGCCATTCACGATGTATTAGCCCATGGTATTTTTTTTGGTAAGTAAAGATATTGTATTTTGTAAAAGATTTGTACAAAGAAGCTTTGTCTACACAAGCCATAGACTAAAGCCTGAAGTCTCTTAGTGTAGTCGAGAAGATTGCACCCCACCTAAAGAAGGTGAAATGAGCACGCTTCATCAAACTCATCTCCAAGAGTAGCATAAGGAAGTTAATAAATAATAAAATGCAATAGCTAGACTGTTCTGGACTACTTGTGGATACATCACAAAATATAAGCTTTGCCCCATATAATACATTACAATCTTCATCATTATTCGAGTGATTCTTGACGAATGGAAAAATTGAATCTTGTGAAAATATCTTTCTCTCTTCTTGTTAGGTGCTCTGTATTCAATTCTTGCTCCATACATGATCGTGAGTCCTGAAGAATCTCTATCAGAATTTGAGCTTTGTTCATGTTGTGACACTCAAAAATTCTGCCACACCTCTCCTTCCAAATCCACCAAATAGCACATCTGAATATAATTCGTGCTAGTTGTGTAAGAGGCCCCTTTCTTGAGAAGCTTTGCATAAGCATTTCTAATTCATGATGCAAGTTTGGCCGTGGTAGCCTTTGAAAATCAAATCGCTTCAAGATCTCCTTCCATATCCAAGATGAATAATCACAAGCAAAGTAGAGATGGTCAACACTTTCTTCATTTTGCATACACAAAGAGTACCGATTTACAATATAAATACCTCTTCGCTGCATATTGTCCATCGTAGGAAGTTTGCCGAGAAGGGCCTGCCATGTACATAAGGAATGTCGCTGTGAGCATGGACTATCCCATGTCCAACTACTTTGGATCCACTTGTTGTTTCGTCGTCTAATTTGGTTCCATGCAGATGTAGCACTAAATTTACCGTTATCATAGCATATCTGAAGAGTTGTTCTTGATTGTAATAGCCCTAATAGTCGGCCAAAGTAATAACATGTCAGGGGAGGTAGGGTTGGGAAGACACCAAGTACCATTGTTAATGAATTCAGAAACCTTCCAGTCTTTGGTAGCCCCCAGATCCTGTCGTACTCTATCACCAAATGTATTAGCCCATGGTAAGTCGTATGATCATGGATTCACGAAAAAACGCGACGGTTATAAACTTTGCGCAGAGTCGAGATTCGATCGGTTTTTCGTGCACCGTCTCGGAAATTCAAAATACCGGTCTTTCCCGTCTTATTAGCCCATGAGAAGTCGTACAGGCACGTTTTCGCAAAAAAATACGACGGTCATAAACTTTGCGCGAAGTCGCGCGCGAGTCGAGTTTCGATCTGTTTTTCGTGCACCGTCTCAGAAATTCAAAAGAATGGCCATTCACGGTGTATTAGCCCATGGTAAGTCGTATGAGCATGGTTTCACAAAAAAACGCGACGGTCATAAAGTTTGCGCAGAGTCGATATTCGATCGGTTTTTCGTGCACCGTCTCGGAAATTCAAAATACTGGTCTTTCCCATCTTATTAGCCCATAAGAAGTCGTACAGGCACGCTTTCGCAAAAAAATACGACGGTCATAAACTTTGCGAGAAGTCGCGCGCGAATCTATTTTCGATCGGTTTTTCGTGCACCGTCTCGGAAATTCAAAATACTGGCCATTCACGATGTATTAGCCCATGGTAAGTCGTATGAGCATGGTTTCACGAAAAAACGTGACCGTCATAAACTTTGCGCTAAGTCGATATTCGATCTGGGAAACATCTGCAAAAACATCTCATTCTGCTGCTTGGAAAGGAATTCTGAAGGCAAGGCGATGGCTACGTAACAATATTTCTTATGTGATTTCTTCTGGAACCAATATTAATATGTGGTATGATCCTTGGGTGAATGGAAAAAGCATATTTCAGATATTTGGTGATAGAGTACGACAGGATCTGGGGGCTCCCAAAGACTGGAAGGTTTCTGAATTCATTAACAATGGTACTTGGTGTCTTCCCAACCCTACCTCCCCTGACATGTTATTACTTTGGCCGACTATTAGGGCTATTACAATCAAGAACAACTCTTCAGATATGCTTATTTGGCTTCATGATAACGGTAAATTTAGTGCTACATCTTTTTTTTTTTTTTTTTGGTAAGTAAAGATAATGTATTTTGTAAAAGATTTGTACAAAGAAGCTTTGTCTACACAAGCCATAGACTAAAGCCTGAAGTCTCTTAGTGTAGTCGAGAAGATTGCACCCCACCTAAAGAAGGTGAAATGGGCACTCTTCATCCAACTCATCTCCAAGAGTAGCATAAGGAAGTTAATAAATAATAAAATGCAATAGCTAGACTGTTCTGGACTACTTGTGGATACATCACAAAATATAAGCTTT
This sequence comes from Ensete ventricosum, assembly GCA_029747655.1. Taxonomy (NCBI): domain Eukaryota; kingdom Viridiplantae; phylum Streptophyta; class Magnoliopsida; order Zingiberales; family Musaceae; genus Ensete; species Ensete ventricosum. The sequence continues at coordinate 181,741 of JAQQAF010000026.1, read as the reverse complement.
GCCCCATATAATACATTACAATCTTCATCATTATTCGAGTGATTCTTGACGTATGGAAAAATTGAATCTTGTGAAAATATCTTTCTCTCTTCTTGTTAGGTGCTCTGTATTCAATTCTTGCTCCATACATGATCGTGAGTCCTGAAGAATCTCTATCAGAATTTGAGCTTTGTTCATGTTGTGACACTCAAAAATTCTGCCACACCTCTCCTTCCAAATCCACCATATAGCACTTCTGAATATAATTCTTGCTAGTTGTGTAAGAGGCCCCTTTCTTGAGAAGCTTTGCATAAGCATTTCTAATTCATGATGCAGGTTTGGCCGTGGTAGCCTTTGCAAATCAAATCGCTTCAAGATCTCCTTCCATATCCAAGATGAATAATCACAAGCAAAGTAGAGATGGTCAACACTTTCTTCATTTTGCATACACAAAGAGCACCGATTTACAATATAAATACCTCTTCGCTACATCTGCATGGAACCAAATTAGACGACGAAACAACAAGTGGATCCAAAGTAGTTGGACATGGGATAGTCCATGCTCACAGCGACATTCCTTATGTACATGGCAGGCCCTTCTCGGGAAACTTCCTACGATGGACAATATGCAGCGAAGAGGTATTTATATTGTAAATCGGTGCTCTTTGTGTATGCAAAATGAAGAAAGTGTTGACCATCTCTACTTTGCTTGTGATTATTCATCTTGGATATGGAAGGAGATCTTGAAGCGATTTGATTTTCAAAGGCTACCACGGCCAAACTTGCATCATGAATTAGAAATGCTTATGCAAAGCTTCTCAAGAAAGGGGCCACTTACACAACTAGCACGAATTATATTCAGATGTGCTATTTGGTGGATTTAGAAGGAGAGGTGTGGCAGAATTTTTGAGTGTCACAACATGAACAAAGCTCAAATTCTGATAGAGATTCTTCAGGACTCAAGATCATGTATGGAGCAAGAATTGAATACAGAGCACCTAACAAGAAGAGAGAAAGATATTTTCACAAGATTCAATTTTTCCATTCGTCAAGAATCACTCGAATAATGATGAAGATTGTAATGTATTATATGGGGCAAAGCTTATATTTTGTGATGTATCCACAAGTACTCCAGAACAGTCTAGCTATTGCATTTTATTATTTATTAACTTCCTTATGCTACTCTTGGAGATGAGTTTGATGAAGCGTGCCCATTTCACCTTCTTTAGGTGGGGTGCAATCTTCTCGACTACACTAAGAGACTTCAGGCTTTAGTCTATGGCTTGTGTAGACAAAGCTTCTTTGTACAAATCTTTTACAAAATATAATATCTTTACTTACCAAAAAAAAAAAAAAAAAGATATTCGATCGGTTTTTCGTGCACCGTCTCGGAAATTCAAAATACTAGTCTTTCCCGTCTTATTAGCCCATGAGAAGTCGTACAGGCACGCATTCGCAAAAAAATACGACGGTCATAAACTTTGCGCGAAGTCGCGCGCGAATCTATTTTCGATCGGTTTTTCGTGCACCGTCTCGGAAATTCAAAATACTGGTCATTCACGATGTATTAGCCAATGGTAAGTCGTATGAGCATGGTTTCACGAAAAAACGCGACGGTCCTAAACTTTGCACTGAGTCGAGATTCTATCGGTTTTTCGTGCACCGTCTCGGAAATTCAAAATACTGGTCTTTCTCATCTTATTAGCCCATGAGAAGTCGTACAGGCACGCTTTCGCAAAAAAAATACGACGGTCATAAACTTTGCGCGAAGTCGCGCGCGAGTCGAGTTTCGATCGGTTTTTCGTGCACCGTCTCGGAAATTCAAAAGACTGGCCATTCACGGTGTATTAGACCATGGTAAGTCGTATGAGCATGGTTTCACGAAAAAACACGACGGTTATAAAGTTTGCGCAGAGTCGATATTCGATCGGTTTTAAGTGCACCGTCTCGGAAATTCAAAATACTTGTCTTTCCCGTCTTATTAGCCCATGAGAAGTCGTACAAGCACACTTTCGCAAAAAAATACGACGGTCATAAACTTTGCGCGAAGTCGCGCGCGAGTTGAGTTTCGATCGATTTTTCGTGCACCGTCTCGGAAATTCAAAATACTGGCCATTCACGATGTATTAGCCCATGGTAAGTCGTATGAGCATGGTTTCACGAAAAAACGCGACGGTCATAAACTTTGCGCAGAGTCGAGATTCGATCGGTTTTTCGTGCACCGTATCGGAAATTCAAAATACTGGTCTTTCCCGTCTTATTAGCCCATGAGAAGTCATACAAGCATGCTTTCGCAAAAAAATACGACGGTCAAAAACTTTACGCGAAGTAGCGCGCGAGTCGAGTTTCGATCGGTTTTTCGCGCACCGTCTCAGAAATTCAAAATACTGGCCATTCACGATGTATTAGCCCATGGTAAGTCGTATGAGCATGGTTTCACGAAAAAACACGACGGTCCTAAACTTTGCGCTGAGTCGAGATTCTATCGGTTTTTCGTGCACCGTCTCGGAAATTCAAAATACTGGTCTTTCTTATCTTATTAGCCCATGAGAAGTCGTACAGGCACGCTTTCGCAAAAAAAATACGACGGTCATAAATTTTGCGCGAAGTCGCGCGCGAGTTGAGTTTCGATCGGTTTTTCGTGCACCGTCTCAGAAATTCAAAAGACTGGCCATTCACGGTATATTAGCCCTTGGTAAGTCGTATGAGCATGGTTTCACGAAAAAACGCGACAGTCATAAACTTTGCGCAGAGTCGAGATTCGATCGGTTTTTCGTGCACCGTCTCCGAAATTCAAAATACTAGTCTTTCCCGTCTTATTAGCCCATGAGAAGTCGTACAGGCACGCTTTCGCAAAAAAATACGACGGTTATAAACATTGCGCGAAGTCGAGTTTCGATCGGTTTTTCGTGCACCATCTCGGAAATTCAAAATACTGGCCATTCACGATGTATTAGCCCATGGTAAGTCGTATGAGCATGGTTTCACGAAAAAACGCGACGGTCATAAACTTTGCGCAGAGTCGAGTTTCGATCGGGTTTTCGTGCACCGTCTCGGAAATTCAAAATACTTGTCCTTCCCGTCTTATTAGCCCATGAGAAGTCGTACAGGCACGCTTTTGCAAAAAAAATACGACGGTCATAAACTTTACGCAGAGTCGAGATTCGATCGGTTTTTCGTGCACCGTCTCGGAAATTCAAAATACTGGTCTTTCCCGTCTTATTAGCTCATGAGAAGTCATACAAGCATGCTTTCGCAAAAAAATACGACGGTCAAAAACTTTGCGCGAAGTCGCGCGCGAGTCGAGTTTCGATCGGTTTTTCGCGCACCGTCTCGGAAATTCAAAATACTGGCCATTCACGATGTATTAGCCCATGGTAAGTCGTATGAGCATGGTTTCACGAAAAAACGCGACGGTCCTAAACTTTGCGCTGAGTCGAGATTCTATCGGTTTTTCGTGCACCGTCTCGGAAATTCAAAATACTAGTCTTTCCCGTCTTATTAGCCCATGAGAAGTCGTACAGGCACGCTTTCGCAAAAAAATACGACGGTCATAAACATTGCGCGAAGTCGCGCGCGAGTCGAGTTTCGATCGGTTTTTCGTGCACCATCTCGGAAATTCAAAATACTGGCCATTCACGATGTATTAGCCCATGGTAAGTCGTATGAGCATGGTTTCACGAAAAAACGCGACGGTCATAAACTTTGCGCAGAGTCGAGATTCGATCGGTTTTTCTTTCACCGTCTTGGAAATTCAAAATACTGGTCTTTCCCGTCTTATTAGCCCATGAGAAGTCGTACAAGCATGCTTTCGCAAAAAAATACGACGGTCAAAAACTTTGCGCGAAGTCGCGCGCGAGTCGAGTTTCGATCGGTTTTTCGTGCACCGTCTCGGAAATTCAAAATACTGGTCTTTCCCGTCTTATTAGCCCATGAGATGTCGTACAAGCACGCTTTCGCAAAAAAATACGACAATCAAAAACTTTGCGCGAAGTCGCGCACGAGTCGAGTTTCGATCGGTTTTTCGTGCACCGTCTCGTAAATTCAAAATACTGGACTTTCCCGTCTTATTAGCCCATGAGATGACGGACAAGCACGCTTTCGCAAAAAAATACGACGATAAAAAACTTTGCGCGAAGTCACGCGCGAGTCGAGTTTCGATCGGTATTTCGTGCACCGTCTCGGAAATTCAAAATACTGGCCATTCACGATGTATTAGCCCATGGTAAGTCATATGAGCATGGTTTCACGAAAAAACGCGACGGTCATAAACTTTGCGCAGAGTCGAGTTTCGATCGGGTTTTCGTGCACCGTCTCGGAAATTCAAAATACTTGTCTTTCCCGTCTTATTAGCCCATGAGAAGTCGTACAGGCACGCTTTTGCAAAAAAAATACGACGGTCATAAACTTTGCGCGAAGTCGCGCGCGAGTCGTGTTTCGATCGGTTTTTCGTGCACCGTCTCAGAAATTCAAAAGACTGGTCATTCACGGTGTATTAGCCCATGGTAAGTCGTATGAGCATGGTTTCACGAAAAAACGCGACGGTCATAAAGTTTGCGCAGAGTCAATATTCGATCGGTTTTTCGTGCACCATCTCGGAAATTCAAAATACTGGTCTTTCCCGTCTTATTAGCCCATGAGAAGTCGTACAAGCACACTTTCGCAAAAAAATACGACGGTCATAAACATTGCGCGAAGTCGCGCGCGAGTTGATTTTCGATCGGTTTTTCGTGCACCGTCTCGGAAATTCAAAATACTGGCCATTCACGATGTATTAGCCCATGGTATGTCGTATGAGCATGGTTTCACGAAAAAACGCGACGGTCATAAAGTTTGTGCAGAGTCGATATTCGATCGGTTTTTCGTGCACCGTCTCGGAAATTCAAAATACTGGTCTTTCCCGTCTTATTAGCCCATGAGAAGACGTACAGGCACGCTTTCACAAAAAAATACGACGGTCATAAACTTTGCGCGAAGTCGCGCGCGAATCTAGTTTCGATAGGTTTTTCGTGCACCGGCTCGGAAATTCAAAAGACTGGCCATTCACGGTGTATTAGCCCATGGTAAGTCGTGTGAGCATGGTTTCACGAAAAAACGCGACGGTCATATTTTTTTTTGGTAAGTAAAGATATTGTATTTTGTAAAAGATTTGTACAAAGAAGCTTTGTCTACACAAGCCATAGACTAAAGCCTGAAGTCTCTTAGTGTAGTCGAGAAGATTGCACCCCACCTAAAGAAGGTGAAATGGGCACGCTTCATCAAACTCATCTCCAAGAGTAGCATAAGGAAGTTAATAAATAATAAAATGCAATAGCTAGACTGTTCTGGACTACTTGTGGATACATCACAAAATATAAGCTTTGCCCCATATAATACATTACAATCTTCATCATTATTCGAGTGATTCTTGACGAATGGAAAAATTGAATCTTGTGAAAATATCTTTCTCTCTTCTTGTTAGGTGCTCTGTATTCAATTCTTGCTCCATACATGATCGTGAGTCCTGAAGAATCTCTATCAGAATTTGAGCTTTGTTCATGTTGTGACACTCAAAAATTCTGCCACACCTCTCCTTCCAAATCCACCAAATAGCACATCTGAATATAATTCGTGCTAGTTGTGTAAGAGGCCCCTTTCTTGAGAAGCTTTGCATAAGCATTTCTAATTCATGATGCAAGTTTGGCCGTGGTAGCCTTTGAAAATCAAATCGCTTCAAGATCTCCTTCCATATCCAAGATGAATAATCACAAGCAAAGTAGAGATGGTCAACACTTTCTTCATTTTGCATACACAAAGAGCACCGATTTACAATATAAATACCTCTTCGCTGCATATTGTCCATCGTAGGAAGTTTGCCGAGAAGGGCCTGCCATGTACATAAGGAATGTCGCTGTGAGCATGGACTATCCCATGTCCAACTACTTTGGATCCACTTGTTGTTTCGTCGTCTAATTTGGTTCCATGCAGATGTAGCACTAAATTTACCGTTATCATGAAGCCAAATAAGCATATCTGAAGAGTTGTTCTTGATTGTAATAGCCCTAATAGTCGGCCAAAGTAATAACATGTCAGGGGAGGTAGGGTTGGGAAGACACCAAGTACCATTGTTAATGAATTCAGAAACCTTCCAGTCTTTGGGAGCCCCCAGATCCTGTCGTACTCTATCACCAAATATCTGAAATATGCTTTTCCCATTCACCCAAGGATCATACCACATATTAATATTGGTTCCAGAAGAAATCACATAAGAAATATTGTTACGTAGCCATCTCCTTGCCTTCAGAATTCCTTTCCAAGCAGCAGAATGAGATGTTTTTGCAGATACTTCCCAGATTGATTCCTTGGTAAGGTACCTAGCAAAAACCCATTGTGACCATAAGGAAGACTTATTTTGTAAAATATCCCATAATTGCTTTACCATACAAGCTTTATTCCAATCTCTAATATGTCGAAGATTCAGCCCCCCTTCATCCTTCGGTTTGCAAATGCTGTCCCAATTCACCATGTGCATTGCCTTACCATCTGTGCCATTCCAAAAGAAGTTCATAAGTAATTTATCAATATCATGGAGAAGCCCGGCTGGTAGAAGGAATGCATGAGACCAATAAATAGAATAAGAGGTCAACACAGATCGAATAAGTTCAAGTCGTCCAGCTTTAGAAAGAAGCCTATTTTTCCAAGAGGAAATTTTGTTCTTAATTTTTTGTATGATAGGCTGACAGGAGGCTTTGTTGATTCCAGTGGATATAAGTGGGAGACCCAAGTAAGGAACCGGTAAATTTCCTTCAGCAACTCCCAATGTTTGAGCAATATGATCCTTATTGTCAATGCAAGCACCCACATATACTTTGCTCTTTGCATGGTTTAGCTTAAGACCAGAAACTTTACCAAATTCATTAAGAATATCTGCCAGATTACTCACAGAAACTGGATCATCTCGAAGGAAGATAATAAGGTCGTCGGCAAATGTTATGTGAGAGATATAAACAGAACTATAATGTGGTACCTTAATTTTGCCATTGGAAACAGCCTCTTCTAACATACAACTGAGCCCTTCCATTGCAATGGTAAAAAGATAAGGAGATAGTGGATCACCTTGCCGAATGCCATTCTTACTCCCAAAGAAGCCAATAGGTGAACCATTAAAGAGAATTGAAAATTTTGGAGTTTCCAAGCAACATTGAATCCATTTAACCCAGTGCTGAGGGAAGCCCATATTATGGAGCATCATGTAAATAAAATCCCTATTGACTGAGTCAAAGGCCTTTCGTAAATCAGCTTTAAAACAGATCTTTTTCCCTCTTGTTTTAGAATGTAGATCCTTAACCAAATCATTAGCAAGCAGGACATTATGATGGATACTCCTCCCTTTAAGAAAAGCAGCCTGATTAGGACTAATGACCTTATTCATGACCTTTTGTAGTCTATCTGCCAGCAACTTAGAGATAACCTTATAAATAAAGTTGCACAGTGAAATAGGACGGTAGTTCTCCAATGAATTGGCTCCATCATTTTTAGGCACTAAAGAAATAAAAGTGCAATTCATTTCTTTCAGAATGTGACCTGAGGAGAAAAAATGTCGACAAGCTTTTATGACATCGTTGCCTACAATAGCCCATGCAATTTGATAAAACTCAGCTGGAAATCCATCTGGACTAGGGCTTTTGTGCTTCGGGGACTTAAAAACAACTTTCACAATTTCATCATCCGTTATTGGGGCATTAAGATGAGAGAGGGCTTCAGAATCAAGTCGTCTTGTAGGCCCAACATGAATACTATTAGGCTGCTGTTCCTGATTGAGTAAGGAATAAAAAAATTGCTTGGTGTAATTTTTAACCTCATCCAGATCCTCAATGAGATTACCATCTATACCTTTGCATTTTTTGATGCGATTAGTAGCCCTTCTGGTAGCAATAGCAGCATAGAAAAACTTCGTATTAGAATCCCCTAGAGTAAGCCAATGCTGTCGTGACTTCTGTTTCAAAAAGCATTCCTCCTGCTTCAAAGCTTGCATAAAGTTATTTCTAACAGCAGTCTCTTTGTATATAAGATTCGCATCCAGAGGTTGAAGATTTAGCTCGCTTTGCACAGCCATAAGTTCTTTCTTGCATAACTGAACTCTGTCGTTGATATTTCCAAATGTAGTTGAATTCCACTTCTTCAGTGCTGCTTTGCATGCTTTTAGTTTTTGACATAGGATGTAAGGGGGAGAACCAAATACATTAATGTCCCAAGCTGACTTAATAACTTCGAGGAACTTTGGGTGAGAACTCCACATATTAAAAAATCTAAAAGGTTTCTTGACTCTTGGTAGTGCTTTATCTGCATGTATATGCATAATAGAGTGATCCGAAAATAACTTAGCACCGTACTCAAGAAGTGAATCTGGGAAAACTGCTAACCATTCCTGATTAATCAAACATCTGTCAAGTCGAGCCATAATTTTTCTTTCAGCAGTACTTTGATTGTTCCATGAGAACCAATCACCTACAGATTTCATGTCAGTCAATGCAGCAGTATCTATACAATCATTAAAATGTTGAAGCTGACATTCGGAAAGCACTCTACCCCCCACTTTCTCATTTGTGTATCTGACAGTATTAAAGTCACCGAGAACAACCCAAGGTACTGTAGGATAACTATTTGCAATGCTAACCAGATCACGCCATAGAGCATTCCTGTCAGACATACTGTTAGATGCATAAATACCGGTAATATTGAATTGACATCCAGTCTGTTTATCCTCTGCCTTAAGATGAATGAATTGATTAGTAGCAGAAATAAACCAAGCAGTAACAAGATTAGGATGCCATAAGACCCAAACTCGACCATAAGTATCCTGAGAATCATTAGTAAAAAGTTCTGCCTCAGGCCATATTAAATTCTTCTGAACTTGAACACGATGAGGTTTAATTTTTGTTTCCACAAGAATGACAATGTCACATGCAGCAGATCGGATTATTCTATTGAGCTCCCGACATTTCTCAGTCTTATTAAGTCCACGAACATTCCAACAGCTTATTTTCATCAATACTAGATAGAAGGAAGAGCATGCGATTTTGGGAGGACACTACCATCCTTTTTCTTATCCTTTGATTTTGCATGGTCCTCTCGCATAATATCTTTACCCTTTAATCCTTTATTCCTATATTTATCCACCTCATCCACAGCTTGCAAATGTTTAAATTTTTGCGTACCTTGAGGCAAGGAGTCCTGAATAGCGGGATGTGTCGAAGAGCGATGAGTTTGGTGAGTTGCAATGTCTTGGTTCCCAAGAGGTTGTTGAAATGAAATTTCCTGATTATCTGAAGGAGTGATTCGTGAAGGCGAGGTTGTTATTGGGGAGTGAGAACCTTGGGAAGCTCCTGCAGTGAAATTCTCTGATATAATAGGTAAAGATGGAAGTCCTGACTTGTCTTTCTCTTGTTCGTGTCGCTGCCCCAACGAGTCAGAGTGTTCAATCATCTTCTCCGCCATCACCACTGTTGGCACTGGAGTATCAGTGCTTGGATTAGTGGTAGTGACCCCATTCTGTGGCTCTTGGCGTGGTCGGTAGACCTGTGTGATTTTTTGTGAAGGCTGTTGGCAGGCACCATTTACATGTCCAAAAGATAGACAAACCTTGCATCGTTGTGGCTTCCAAGAATATGAGACTTTCACCTTTCGGGTGCTCCCATCAAGATCACGGTAAGAAACATCATTCGGCAGTTCCTCATCAGAAGAAACCATTACACAAGCTCTGGCAAAGGTCAATCTCGTTTGCGAAGCTGTTGCCTTATCAAGATACAATGGTTGTCCCAGGGTGCTGCAAAGCTTTGCAATAAAACGACGACCCCAGAGATGTAGTGGAAGTCCATGGAAAGAAACCCATATTGGGATAGACTGTAGACTGTCTAACTCCAATCTCACATCAGGTGCCCAGCGTCGTAGTATCATTGGATGACCACGGATAGTCCAAAATCCTTCAAGGACCCGTTGTAAATCTTCTTCCGAATAAAGCCTGCATACAAAGAATCCGGTCTCCAACATATGAAGATCAAATGTTGATATTCCCCATCGAGTTCTGATGTATGAGGATAGTGGGAAAAAGGATGTTCTTAGTCCAACAACGTAGCCCACAATTGCCATTGACCATGTCTCAATTAGTTCGTCGGAATCAATAGCCTCATACACAGCAATCTTCTGGTCAGCCTGTACTTCTGGAGCAAAAAAGTCCAGTCGAAGATCCGGACTACCCACTGGAGCCTTGAAGAGGCTACTCCAAGGCTTCGGATCTCGGGAAATAGGAGCTGGAGGTCGTGATCTAGATCGTGAACGACCTCGGGCCTGGTTCATTGAAGGAGCATCCCGTCGAGAAGAAGAAATCAGCGGTGGAACATCCTGGTGTGAAACCGGCCTAAGCTGCTGGGGAGGAACCAGCGGCTGTTGGAGAGGAGCAACCCCCTCCCGCGGTGAAGTAACCAGCGGCTGAGGAGCAACCCTCTCCCGCTGTGACTGCTGGAGAGGGGCGTTCTGCTGTGAAGCAATCAGCCGCTGGGAAGAAGCCAGCGGAGGAGCATCCCGCTGGAACAGAGGATGCGAAGCAGAGTGCCGCGTCCGGCCGCTCGCATCCATGGCGTCGCTCGCCCTAGCCGCCAGCCGCCTAGGGGAGAGGAAGCCACCACCCTGCCCACACTAATGTCGCAGCCGTCGCCCCTTCCACGCCGATTGCAGAAGCAGCCGTCGCCCTTTCCACGCTGGAGTTGCCGCAGGAAGCGGCAGTGAACCCAGCCCCAATCGCAGCGCAGCTTCCACCGTTTCTTGCCCTAGAGTCCGTCCCGCGCCTAGGGGAGAAGAGCCGCCGCCCTTCCACGCCTGAAGTCGCCGATTCCCGGCCTGGAATCGCTGATCGCAGGAGCGACCGCCGGCCTTCCACTCGCCGCGGAGTGATCGTAGAGGAGAAATCGCCCAAGGGAGCAATCGCAAGCACAAGCGCAAGGGAAGAGGTTGCCGTCCCCAGCGTCGATCGCAAGCGCAAGCGCAAGCCCAAGCAGAGCAGAGCACTCACGCACGCACGCAAGGGAACGCAGGCCCATTCCCCCCCATTCCCAAGCCGATGCGTGCACCGTCTCTCCTCCTCTCTCTCTCCTCCTCACGCTACCGATCCAAAACGCGACGGTCATAAAGTTTGCGCAGAGTCGATATTCGATCGGTTTTAAGTGCACCGTCTCGGAAATTCAAAATACTGGTCTTTCCCGTCTTATTAGCCCATGAGAAGTCGTACAAGCACACTTTCGCAAAAAAATACGACGGTCATAAACTTTGCGCGAAGTCACGCGCGAGTCGAGTTTCGATAGGTTTTTCGTGCACCGGCTCGGAAATTCAAAATACTGGCCATTCACGATGTATTAGCCCATGGTAAGTCGTATGAGCATGGTTTCACGAAAAAAACGCGACGGTCATAAAGTTTGTGCAGAGTCGAGATTCGATCGGTTTTTCGTGCACCGTCTCGGAAATTCAAAATACTGGTCTTTCCCGTCTTATTAGCCCATGAGAAGTCATACAAGCACGCTTTCGCAAAAAAATACGACGGTCAAAAACTTTGCGCGAAGTCGCGCGCGAGTCGAGTTTCGATCTGTTTTTCGTCCACCGTCTCGGAAATTCAAAATACTGGCCATTCACGATGTATTAGCCCTTGGTATGTCGTATGAGCATGGTTTCACGAAAAAACGCGACGGTCATAAACTTTGCGCAGAGTCGAGATTGGATCGGTTTTTCGTGCACCGTCTCGGAAATTCAAAATACTGGTCTTTCCCGTCTTATTAGCCCATGAGAAGTCATACAAGCATGCTTTCGCAAAAAAATACGACGGTCAAAAACTTTGCGCGAAGTCGCGCACGAGTCGAGTTTCGATCGGTTTTTCGTGCAACGTCTCGGAAATTCAAAATACTGGCCATTCACGATGTATTAGCCCATGGTAAGTCGTATGAGCATGGTTTCACGAAAAAACGTGACGGTCCTAAACTTTGCGCTGGGTCGAGATTCTATCGGTTTTTCGTGCACCGTCTCGGAAATTCAAAATACTGGTCTTTCTCATCTTATTAGCCCATGAGAAGTCGTACAGGCACGCTTTCGCAAAAAAAATATGACGGTCATAAACTTTGCGCGAAGTCGCGCGCGAGTCGAGTTTCGATCGGTTTTTCGTGCACCGTATCGGAAATTCAAAAGACTAGCCATTCACGGTGTATTAGCCCTTGGTAAGTCGTATGAGCTTTGTTTCACGAAAAAATGCGACAGCCATAAACTTTGCGCAGAGTCGAGATTCGATCGGTTTTTCGTGCACCGTCTCGGAAATTCAAAATACTAGTCTTTCCCGTCTTATTAGCCCATGAGAAGTCGTACAGGCACGCTTTCGCAAAAAAATACGACGGTCATAAACATTGCGCGAAGTCGCGCGCGAGTCGAGTTTCGATCGGTTTTTCGTGCACCGTCTCGGAAATTCAAAATACTGGCCATTCACGATGTATTAGCCAATGGTAAGTCGTATGAGCATGGTTTCACGAAAAAACGCGACGGTCATAAACTTTGCGCAGAGTCGAGATTCGATCGGTTTTTCTTGCACCGTCTCAGAAATTCAAAATACTGGTCTTTCCCGTCTTATTGGCCCATGAGAAGTCGTACAAGCATGCTTTCGCAAAAAAATACGACGGTCAAAAACATTGCGCGAAGTCGCGCGAGTCGAGTTTCGATCGGTTTTTCGTGCACCGTCTCGGAAATTCAAAATACTGGTCTTTCCCGTCTTATTAGCCCATGAGATGTCGTACAAGCACGCTTTCGCAAAAAAATACGACGATCAAAAACTTTGCGCGAAGTCGCGAGCGAGTAGAGTTTCGATCGGTTTTTCGTGCACCGTCTCGGAAATTCAAAATATTGGTCTTTCCCGTCTTATTAGCCCATGAGATGTCGTACAAGCACGCTTTCGCAAAAAAATACGACGATCAAAAACTTTGCGCGAAGTCGCGCGCGAGTCGAGTTTCGATCGGTTTTTCGTGCACCGTCTCGGAAATTCAAAATACTGGCCATTCACAATGTATTAGCCCATGGTAAGTCGTATGAGCATGGTTTCACGAAAAAACACGACGGTCATAAACTTTGCGCAGAGTCGAGTTTCGATCGGGTTTTCGTGCACCGTCTCGGAAATTCAAAATACTTGTCTTTCCCGTCTTATTAGCCCATGAGAAGACGTACAGGCACGCTTTCGCAAAAAAAATACGACGCTCATAAACTTTGCGCGAAGTCGCGCGCGAGTCGAGTTTCGATCCGTTTTTCGTGCACCATCTCGGAAATTCAAAATACTGGCCATTCACGATGTATTAGCCCATGGTAAGTCATATGAGCATGGTTTCACGAAAAAACGCGACGGTCCTAAACTTTGCGCTGGGTCGAGATTCTATCGGTTTTTCGTGCACCGTCTCGGAAATTCAAAATACTGGTCTTTCTCATCTTATTAGCCCATGAGAAGTCGTACAGGCACGCTTTCGTAAAAAAAATACGACGGTCATAAACTTTGCGCGAAGTCACGCGCGAGTCGAGTTTCGATAGGTTTTTCGTGCACCGTATCGGAAATTCAAAAGACTAGCCATTCACGGTGTATTAGCCCTTGGGAAGTCGTATGAGCATGGTTTCACGAAAAAATGCGACAGTCATAAACTTTGCGCAGAGTCGAGATTCGATCGGTTTTTCGTGCACCGTCTCGGAAATTCCAAATATTAGTCTTTCCCGTCTTATTAGCCCATGAGAAGTCGTACAGGCACGCTTTCGCAAAAAAATACGACGGTCATAAACATTGCGCGAAGTCGCGCGCGAGTCGAGTTTCGATAGGTTTTTCGTGCACCGGCTCGGAAATTCAAAATACTGGCCATTCACGATGTATTAGCCCATGGTAAGTCGTATGAGCATGGTTTCACGAAAAAACGCGACGGTCATAAACTTTGCGCAGAGTCGAGATTCGATCGGTTTTTTCTTGCACCGTCTCAGAAATTCAAAATACTGGTCTTTCCCGTCTTATTAGCCCATGAGAAGTCGTACAAGCATGCTTTCGCAAAAAAATACGACGGTCGAAAACTTTGCGCGAAGTCGCGCGCGAGTCGAGTTTCGATCGGTTTTTCGTGCACCGTCTCGGAAATTCAAAATACTGGTCTTTCCCGTCTTATTAGCCCATGAGATGTAGTACAAGCACGATTTCGCAAAAAAATACGACGATAAAAAACATTGCACGAAGTCGCGCGCGAGTCGAGTTTCGATCGGTTTTTCGTGCACCGTCTCGGAAATTCAAAATACTGGCCTTTCCCGTCTTATTAGCCCATGGTAAGTCGTATGAGCATGGTTTCACGAAAAAACGCGACGGTCATAAACTTTGCGCAGAGTCGAGATTCGATCGGTTTTTCTTGCACCGTCTCAGAAATTCAAAATACTGGTCTTTCCCGTCTTATTAGCCCATGAGAAGTCGTACAAGCATGCTTTCGCAAAAAAATACGACGGTCAAAAACTTTGCGCGAAGTCGCGCGCGAGTCGAGTTTCGATCGGTTTTTCGTGCACCGTCTCGGAAATTCAAAATACTGGTCTTTCCCGTCTTATTAGCCCATGAGATGTCGTACAAGCACGCTTTCGCAAAAAAATACGACGATCAAAAACTTTGCGCGAAGACGCGCGCGAGTCGAGTTTCGATCGGTTTTTCGTGCACCGTCTCGAAAATTCAAAATACTGGTCTTTTCCGTCTTATTAGCCCATGAGATGTCGTACAAGCACGCTTTCGCAAAAAAATACGACGATCAAAAACTTTGCGCGAAGTCGCGCGCGAGTCGAGTTTCGATCGGTTTTTCGTGCACCGTCTCGGAAATTCAAAATACTGGCCATTCACAATGTATTAGCCCATGGTAAGTCGTATGAGCATGGTTTCACGAAAAAACACGACGGTCATAAACTTTGCGCAGAGTCGAGTTTCGATCGGGTTTTCGTGCACCGTCTCGGAAATTCAAAATACTTGTCTTTCCCGTCTTATTAGCCCATGAGAAGTCGTACAGGCACGCTTTCGCAAAAAAAATACGACGGTCATAAACTTTGCGCGAAGTCGCGCGCGAGTCGAGTTTCGATCGGTTTTTCGTGCACCGTCTCAGAAATTCAAAAGACTGGCCATTCACGGTGTATTAGCCCATGGTAAGTCGTATGAGCATGGTTTTACGAAAAAACGCGACGGTCATAAAGTTTGCGCAGAGTCGATATTCAATCGGTTTTTCGTGCACCATCTCGGAAATTCAAAATACTGGTCTTTCCCGTCTTATTAGCCCATGAGAAGTCGTACAAGCACACTTTCGCAAAAAAATACGACGGTCATAAACTTTGCGCGAAGTCGCGCGCTAGTCGATTCTCGATCGGTTTTTCGTGCACCGTCTCGGAAATTCAAAATACTGGCCATTCACGATGTATTAGCCCATGGTATGTCGTATGAGCATGGTTTCACGAAAAAATGCGACGGTCATAAACTTTGCGCAGAGTCGAGATTCGATCGGTTTTTCGTGCACCGTCTCGGAAATTCAAAATACTGGTCTTTCCCGTCTTATTAGCCCATGAGAAGTCATACAAGCACGCTTTCGCAAAAAAATACGACGGTCAAAAACTTTGCGCGAAGTCGCGCGCGAGTCGAGTTTCGATCGGTTTTTCGTGCACCGTCTCGGAAATTCAAAATACTGGCCATTCACGATGTATTAGCCCTTGGTAGGTCGTATGAGCATGGTTTCACGAAAAAACGCGACGGTCATAAACTTTGCGCAGAGTCGAGATTCGATCGGTTTTTCGTGCACCGTCTCGGAAATTCAAAATACTAGTCTTTCCCGTCTTATTAGCCCATGAGAAGTCGTACAGGCACGCTTTCGAAAAAAAATACGACGGTCATAAACATTGCGCGAAGTCGCGCGCGAGTCGAGTTTCGATCGGTTTTTCGTGCACCGTCTCGGAAATTCAAAATACTGGCCATTCACGATGTATTAGTCCATGGTAAGTCGTATGAGCATGGTTTCACAAAAAAACGCGACGGTCATAAACTTTACGCAGAGTCGAGATTCGATCAGTTTTTCGTGCACCGTCTCGGAAATTCAAAATACTGGACTTTCCCGTCTTATTAGCCCATGAGAAGTCGTACAAGCATGCTTTCGCAAAAAAATACGACGGTCAAAAACTTTGCGGGAAGTCGCGCGCGAGTCGAGTTTCGATCGGTTTTTTCGTGCACCGTCTCGGAAATTCAAAATACTGGTCTTTCCAGTCTTATTAGCCCATAAGATGTCGTACAAGCACGCTTTCGCAAAAAAATACGACGGTCAAAAACATTGCGCGAAGTCGCGCGCGAGTCGAATTTCGATCGGTTTTTCGTGCACCGTCTCGGAAATTCAAAATACTGGCCATTCACGATGTATTAGCCCATGGTAAGTCGTATGAGCATGGTTTCACGAAAAAACGCGACGGTCATAAACTTTGCGCAGAGTCGATATTCGATCGGTTTTTCGTGCACCGTCTCGGAAATTCAAAATACTGGTCTTTCCCGTCTTATTAGCCCATGAGAAGTCGTACAGGCACACTTTCGCAAAAAAATACGACGGTAAAAAACTTTGCGCGAAGTCGCGCGCGAGTCGAGTTTCGATCGGTTTTTCGTGCACCGTCTCAGAAATTCAAAATACTGGCCATTCACGATGTATTAGCCCATGGTAAGTCGTATGAGCATGGTTTCACGAAAAAACGCGACGGTGATAAACTTTGCGCAGAGTCGAGATTCGATCGGTTTTTCGTGCACCGTCTCAGAAATTCAAAATACTAGTCTTTCCCGTCTTATTTGCCCATGAGAAGTCGTACAGGCACGCTTTCGCAAAAAAATACGACGGTCGGAAACATTGCGCGATGTCGCGCGCGAGTCGAGTTTCGATCGGTTTTTCGTGCACCGTCTCGGAAATTCAAAATACTGGCCATTCACGTTGTATTAGCCCATTGTAAGTCGTATGAGCATGGTTTCACGAAAAAACGCGACGGTCATAAACTTTGCACAGAGTCGAGATTCGATCGGTTTTTCGTGCACCGTCTCGGAAATTCAAAATACTGGTCTTTCCCGTCTTATTAGCCCATGAGAAGTCGTACAAGCATGCTTTCGCAAAAAAATACTACGGTCACAAACTTTGCGCGAAGTCGCGCGCGAGTCGAGTTTCGATCGGTTTTTCGTGCACCGTCTCGGAAATTCAAAATACTGGTCTTTCCCGTCTTATTAGCCCATGAGATGTAGTACAAGCACGATTTCGCAAAAAAATACGACGATAAAAAACATTGCGCGAAGTCGCGCGCGAGTCGAGTTTCGATCGGTTTTTCGTGCACCGTCTCGGAAATTCAAAATACTGGCCTTTCCCGTCTTATTAGCCCATGGTAAGTCGTATGAGCATGGTTTCACGAAAAAACGCGACGGTCATAAACTTTGCGCAGAGTCGAGATTCGATCGGTTTTTCTTGCACCGTCTCAGAAATTCAAAATACTGGTCTTTCCCGTCTTATTAGCCCATGAGAAGTCGTACAAGCATGCTTTCGCAAAAAAATACGACGGTCAAAAACTTTGCGCGAAGTCGCGCGCGAGTCGAGTTTCGATCGGTTTTTCGTGCACCGTCTCGGAAATTCAAAATACTGGTCTTTCCCGTCTTATTAGCCCATGAGATGTCGTACAAGCACGCTTTCGCAAAAAAATACGACGATCAAAAACTTTGCGCGAAGTCGCGCGCGAGTCGAGTTTCGATCGGTTTTTCGTGCACCGTCTCGAAAATTCAAAATACTGGTCTTTTCCGTCTTATTAGCCCATGAGATGTCGTACAAGCACGCTTTCGCAAAAAAATACGACGATCAAAAACTTTGCGCGAAGTCACGCGCGAGTCGAGTTTCGATCGGTTTTTCGTGCACCGTCTCGGAAATTCAAAATACTGGCCATTCACAATGTATTAGCCCATGGTAAGTCGTATGAGCATGGTTTCACGAAAAAACACGACGGTCATAAACTTTGCGCAGAGTCGAGTTTCGATCGGGTTTTCGTGCACCGTCTCGGAAATTCAAAATACTTGTCTTTCCCGTCTTATTAGCCCATGAGAAGTCGTACAGGCACGCTTTCGCAAAAAAAAATACGACGGTCATAAACTTTGCGCGAAGTCGCGCGCGAGTCGAGTTTCGATCGGTTTTTCGTGCACCGTCTCAGAAATTCAAAAGACTGGCCATTCACGGTGTATTAGCCCATGGTAAGTCGTATGAGCATGGTTTTACGAAAAAACGCGACGGTCATAAAGTTTGCGCAGAGTCGATATTCAATCGGTTTTTCGTGCACCATCTCGGAAATTCAAAATACTGGTCTTTCCCGTCTTATTAGCCCATGAGAAGTCGTACAAGCACACTTTCGCAAAAAAATACGACGGTCATAAACTTTGCGCGAAGTCGCGCGCTAGTCGATTCTCGATCGGTTTTTCGTGCACCGTCTCGGAAATTCAAAATACTGGCCATTCACGATGTATTAGCCCATGGTATGTCGTATGAGCATGGTTTCACGAAAAAATGCGACGGTCATAAACTTTGCGCAGAGTCGAGATTCGATCGGTTTTTCGTGCACCGTCTCGGAAATTCAAAATACTGGTCTTTCCCGTCTTATTAGCCCATGAGAAGTCATACAAGCACGCTTTCGCAAAAAAATACGACGGTCAAAAACTTTGCGCGAAGTCGCGCGCGAGTCGAGTTTCGATCGGTTTTTCGTGCACCGTCTCGGAAATTCAAAATACTGGCCATTCACGATGTATTAGCCCTTGGTATGTCGTATGAGCATGGTTTCACGAAAAAACGCGACGGTCATAAACTTTGCGCAGAGTCGAGATTCGATCGGTTTTTCGTGCACCGTCTCGGAAATTCAAAATACTAGTCTTTCCCGTCTTATTAGCCCATGAGAAGTCGTACAGGCACGCTTTCGAAAAAAAATACGACGGTCATAAACATTGCGCGAAGTCGCGCGCGAGTCGAGTTTCGATCGGTTTTTCGTGCACCGTCTCGGAAATTCAAAATACTGGCCATTCACGATGTATTAGTCCATGGTAAGTCGTATGAGCATGGTTTCACAAAAAAACGCGACGGTCATAAACTTTACGCAGAGTCGAGATTCGATCAGTTTTTCGTGCACCGTCTCGGAAATTCAAAATACTGGACTTTCCCGTCTTATTAGCCCATGAGAAGTCGTACAAGCATGCTTTCGCAAAAAAATACGACGGTCAAAAACTTTGCGGGAAGTCGCGCGCGAGTCGAGTTTCGATCGGTTTTTCGTGCACCGTCTCGGAAATTCAAAATACTGGTCTTTCCAGTCTTATTAGCCCATGAGATGTCGTACAAGCACGCTTTCGCAAAAAAATACGACGGTCAAAAACATTGCGCGAAGTCGCGCGCGAGTCGAATTTCGATCGGTTTTTCGTGCACCGTCTCGGAAATTCAAAATACTGGCCATTCACGATGTATTAGCCCATGATAAGTCGTATGAGCATGGTTTCACGAAAAAACGCGACGGTCATAAACTTTGCGCAGAGTCGATATTCGATCGGTTTTTCGTGCACCGTCTCGGAAATTCAAAATACTGGTCTTTCCCGTCTTATTAGCCCATGAGAAGTCGTACAGGCACACTTTCGCAAAAAAATACGACGGTAAAAAACTTTGCGCGAAGTCGCGCGCGAGTCGAGTTTCGATCGGTTTTTCGTGCACCGTCTCAGAAATTCAAAATACTGGCCATTCACGATGTATTAGCCCATGGTAAGTCGTATGAGCATAGTTTCACGAAAAAACGCGACGGTGATAAACTTTGCGCAGAGTCGAGATTCGATCGGTTTTTCGTGCACCGTCTCGGAAATTCAAAATACTAGTCTTTCCAGTCTTATTTGCCCATGAGAAGTCGTACAGGCACGCTTTCGCAAAAAAATACGACGGTCGAAACATTGCGCGATGTCGCGCGCGAGTCGAGTTTCGATCGGTTTTTCGTGCACCGTCTCGGAAATTCAAAATACTGGCCATTCACGTTGTATTAGCCCATTGTTAGTCGTATGAGCATGGTTTCACGAAAAAACGCGACGGTCATAAACTTTGCGCAGAGTCGAGATTCGATCGGTTTTTCGTGCACCGTCTCGGAAATTCAAAATACTGGTCTTTCCCGTCTTATTAGCCCATGAGAAGTCGTACAAGCATGCTTTCGCAAAAAAATACTACGGTCACAAACTTTGCGCGAAGTCGCGCGCGAGTCGAGTTTCGATCGGTTTTTCGTGCACCGTCTCGGAAATTCAAAAGACTGGCCATTCACGGTATATTAGCCCTTGGTAAGTCGTATGAGCATGGTTTCACGAAAAAACGCGACAGTCATAAACTTTGCGCAGAGTCGAGATTCGATCGGTTTTTCGGGCACCGTCTCAGAAATTCAAAATACTGGTCTTTCCCGTCTTATTAGCCCATGAGAAGTCGTACAGGCACGCTTTCGCAAAAAAATACGATGGTCATAAACATTGCGCGAAGTCGCGCGCGAGTCGAGTTTCGATCGGTTTTTCGTGCACCGTCTCGGAAATTCAAAATACTGGCCATTCACGATGTATTAGCCCATGGTAAGTCGTATGAGCATGGTTTCACGAAAAAACGCGACGGTCATAAACTTTGCGCAGAGTCGAGATTCGATCGGTTTTTCGTGCACCGTCTCAGAAATTCAAAATACTGGTCTTTCCCGTCTTATTAGCCCATGAGAAGTCGTACAAGCATGCTTTCGCAAAAAAATACTACGGTCAAAAACTTTGCGCGAAGTCGCGCGCGAGTCGAGTTTCGATCGGTTTTTCGTGCACCGTCTCGGAAATTCAAAATACTGGACTTTCCCGTCTTATTAGCCAATGAGATGTCGTACAAGCACGCTTTCGCAAAAAAATACGACGATCAAAAACGTTGCGCGAAGTCGCGCGCGAGTCGAGTTTCGATCGGTTTTTCGTGCACCGTCTCGGAAATTCAAAATACTGGTCTTTCCCGTCTTATTAGCCAATGAGATGTCGTACAAGCACGCTTTCGCAAAAAAATACGACGGTCAAAAACTTTGCGCGAAGTCGCGCGCGAGTCGAGTTTCGATCGGTTTTTCGTGCACCGTCTCAGAAATTCAAAAGACTGGCCATTCACGGTGTATTAACCCATGGTAAGTCGTATGAGCATGGTTTCTCGAAAAAACGCGACGGTCATAAAGTTTGCGCAGAGTCGATATTCGATCGGTTTTTCGTGCACCGTCTCGGAAATTCAAAATACTGGTCTTTCCCGTCTTATTAGCCCATGAGAAGTCGTACAAGCACACTTTCGCAAAAAAATACGACGGTCATAAACTTTGCGCGAAGTCGCGCGCGAGTCGAGTTTCAATCGATTTTTCGTGCACCGTCTCGGAAATTCAAAATACTGGCCATTCACGGTGTATTAGCCCATGGTAAGTCTTATGAGCATGGTTTCACGAAAAAATGCGACGGTCATAAACTTTGCGCAGAGTCGAGATTCGATCGGTTTTTTGTGCACCGTCTCGGAAATTCAAAATACTAGTCTTTCCGTCTTATTAGCCCATGAGAAGTCGTACAGGCACGCTTTCGCAAAAAAATACGATGGTCATAAACATTGCGCGAAGTCGCGCGCGAGTCGAGTTTCGATCGGTTTTTCGTGCACCGTCTCGGAAATTCAAAATACTGGCCATTCACGATGTATTAGCCCATGGTATGTCGTATGAGCATGGTTTCACGAAAAAACGCGACGGTCATAAACTTTGCGCAGAGTCGAGATTCGATCGGTTTTTCGTGCACCGTCTCGGAAATTCAAAATACTGGTCTTTCCCGTCTTATTAGCCCATGAGAAGTCGTACAAGCATGCTTTCGCAAAAAAATACTACGGTCAAAAACTTTGCGCGAAGTCGCGCGCGAGTCGAGTTTCGATCGGTTTTTCGTGCACCGTCTCGGAAATTCAAAATACTGGTCTTTCCCGTCTTATTAGCCCATGAGATGTCGTACAAGCACGCTTTCGCAAAAAAATACGACGATCAAAAACTTTGCGCGAAGTCGCGCGCGAGTCGAGTTTCGATCGGTTTTTCGTGCACCGTCTCGGAAATTCAAAATACTGGCCATTCACAATGTATTAGCCCATGGTAAGTCGTATGAGCATGGTTTCACGAAAAAACACGACGGTCATAAACTTTGCGCAGAGTCGAGTTTCGATCGGGTTTTTGTGCACCGTCTCGGAAATTCAAAATACTTGTCTTTCCCATCTTATTAGCCCATGAGAAGTCGTACAGGCACGCTTTCGCAAAAAAATACGACGATAAAAAACTTTGCGCGAAGTCGCGCGCGAGTCGAGTTTCGATCGGTTTTTCGTGCACCGTCTCGGAAATTCAAAATACTGTTCTTTCCCGTCTTATTAGCCAATGAGATGTCGTACAAGCACGCTTTCGCAAAAAAATACGACGGTCCAAAACTTTGCGCGAAGTCGCGCGCGAGTCGAGTTTCGATCGGTTTTTCGTGCACCGTCTCAGAAATTCAAAAGACTGGCCATTCACGGTGTATTAACCCATGGTAAGTCGTATGAGCATGGTTTCACGAAAAAACACGACGGTCATAAACTTTGCGCAGAGTCGAGATTCGATCGGTTTTTTGTGCACCGTCTCGGAAATTCAAAATACTAGTCTTTCCGTCTTATTAGCCCATGAGAAGTCGTACAGGCACGCTTTCGCAAAAAAATACGATGGTCATAAACATTGCGCGAAGTCGCGCGCGAGTCGAGTTTCGATCGGTTTTTCGTGCACCGTCTCGGAAATTCAAAATACTGGTCTTTCCCGTCTTATTAGCCCATGAGATGTCGTACAAGCACGCTTTCGCAAAAAAATACGACGATCAAAAACTTTGCGCGAAGTAGCGCGCGAGTCGAGTTTCGATCGGTTTTTTCGTGCACCGTCTCGGAAATTCAAAATACTGGCCATTCACAATGTATTAGCCCATGGTAAGTCGTATGAGCATGGTTTCACGAAAAAACACGACGGTCATAAACTTTGCGCAGAGTCGAGTTTCGATCGGGTTTTCGTGCACCGTCTCGGAAATTCAAAATACTTGTCTTTCCCGTCTTATTAGCCCATGAGAAGTCGTACAGGCACGCTTTCGCAAAAAAAATACGACGGTCATAAACTTTGCGCGAAGTCGCGCGCGAGTCGAGTTTCGATCGGTTTTTCGTGCACCGTCTCAGAAATTCAAAAGACTGGCCATTCACGGTGTATTAGCCCATGGTAAGTCGTATGAGCATGGTTTCACGAAAAAACGCGACGGTCATAAAGTTTGCGCAGAGTCGATATTCGATCGGTTTTTCGTTCACCATCTCGGAAATTCAAAATACTGGTCTTTCCCGTCTTATTAGCCCATGAGATGTCGTACAAGCACGCTTTCGCAAAAAAATACGACGATCAAAAACTTTGCGCGAAGTCGCGCGCGAGTCGAGTTTCGATCGGTTTTTCGTGCACCGTCTCGGAAATTCAAAATACTGGCCATTCACAATGTATTAGCCCATGGTAAGTCGTATGAGCATGGTTTCACGAAAAAACACGACGGTCATAAACTTTGCGCAGAGTCGAGTTTCGATCGGGTTTTCGTGCACCGTCTCGGAAATTCAAAATACTTGTCTTTCCCGTCTTATTAGCCCATGAGAAGTCGTACAAGCACGCTTTCGCAAAAAAATACGACGATCAAAAACTTTGCGCGAAGTCGCACGCGAGTCGAGTTTCGATCGGTTTTTCGTGCACCGTCTCGGAAATTCAAAATACTGACCATTCACAATGTATTAGCCCATGGTAAGTCGTATGAGCATGGTTTCACAGAAAAAACGCGACGGTCATAAACTTTGCGCAGAGTCGATATTCGATCGGTTTTTCGTGCACCGTCTCGGAAATTCAAAATACTGGTCTTTCCCGTCTTATTAGCCCATGAGAAGTCGTACAAGCACACTTTCGCAAAAAAATACGACGGTTATAAACTTTGCGCGAAGTCGCGCGCGAGTCGAGTTTCGATCGGTTTTTCGTGCACCGTCTCGGAAATTCAAAATACTGGCCATTCACGGTGTATTAGCCCATGGTAAGTCTTATGAGCATGGTTTCACGAAAAAATGCGACGGTCATAAACTTTGCGCAGAGTCGAGATTCGATCGGTTTTTTGTGCACCGTCTCGGAAATTCAAAATACTAGTCTTTCCG
Source organism: Ensete ventricosum (assembly GCA_029747655.1). Classification (NCBI taxonomy): domain Eukaryota; kingdom Viridiplantae; phylum Streptophyta; class Magnoliopsida; order Zingiberales; family Musaceae; genus Ensete; species Ensete ventricosum. The sequence continues at coordinate 157,463 of JAQQAF010000026.1, read as the reverse complement.
TCTTATTAGCCCATGAGAAGTCGTACAGGCACGCTTTCGCAAAAAAATACGATGGTCATAAACATTGCGCGAAGTCGCGCGCGAGTCGAGTTTCGATCGGTTTTTCGTGCACCGTCTCGGAAATTCAAAATACTGGCCATTCACGATGTATTAGCCCATGGTAAGTCGTATGAGCATGGTTTCATGAAAAAACGCGACGGTCATAAACTTTGCGCAGAGTCGAGATTCGATCGGTTTTTCGTGCACCGTCTCGGAAATTCAAAATACTGGTCTTTCCCGTCTTATTAGCCCATGAGAAGTCGTACAAGCATGCTTTCGCAAAAAAATACTACGGTCAAAAACTTTGCGCGAAGTCGCGCGCGAGTCGAGTTTCGATCGGTTTTTCGTGCACCGTCTCGGAAATTCAAAATACTGGTCTTTCCCGTCTTATTAGCCAATGAGATGTCGTACAAGCACGCTTTCGCAAAAAAATACGACGATCAAAAACTTTGCGCGAAGTCGCGCGCGAGTCGAGTTTCGATCGGTTTTTCGTGCACCGTCTCGGAAATTCAAAATACTGGCCATTCACAATGTATTAGCCCATGGTAAGTCGTATGAGCATGGTTTCACGAAAAAACACGACGGTCATAAACTTTGCGCAGAGTCGAGTTTCGATCGGGTTTTCGTGCACCGTCTCGGAAATTCAAAATACTTGTCTTTCCCGTCTTATTAGCCCATGAGAAGTCGTACAGGCACGCTTTCGCAAAAAAAAATACGACGGTCATAAACTTTGCGCGAAGTCGCGCGCGAGTCGAGTTTCGATCGGTTTTTCGTGCCCCGTCTCGGAAATTCAAAATACTGGCCATTCACGATGTATTAGCCCATGGTATGTCGTATGAGCATGGTTTCACGAAAAAACGCGACGGTCATAAACTTTGCGCAGAGTCGAGATTCGATCGGTTTTTCGTGCACCGTCTCGGAAATTCAAAATACTAGTCTTTCCCGTCTTATTAGCCCATGAGAAGTCGTACAAGCATGCTTTCGTAAAAAAATACTACGGTAAAAAACTTTGCGCGAAGTCGCGCGCGAGTCGAGTTTCGATCGGTTTTTCGTGCACCGTCTCGGAAATTCAAAATACTGGTCTTTCCCGTCTTATTAGCCCATGAGATGTCGTACAAGCACGCTTTCGCAAAAAAAATACTACGGTCAAAAACTTTGCGCGAAGTCGCGCGCGAGTTGAGTTTCGATCGGTTTTTCGTGCACCGTCTCGGAAATTCAAAATACTGGTCTTTCCCGTCTTATTAGCCCATGAGATGTCGTACAAGCACGCTTTCGCAAAAAAATACGACGGTCAAAAACTTTGCGCGAAGTCGCTCGCGAGTCGAGTTTCGATCGGTTTTTTCGTGCACCGTCTCGGAAATTCAAAATACTGGCCATTCACGATGTATTAGCCCTTGGTATCGTATGAGCATGGTTTCACAAAAAAACGCGACGGTCATAAACTTTGCGCAGAGTCGGGATTCGATCGGTTTTTCATGCACCGTCTCGGAAATTCAAAATACTAGTCTTTCCCGTCTTATTAGCCCATGAGAAGTCGTACAGGCACGCTTTCGAAAAAAAATACGACGGTCATAAACATTACGCGAAGTCGCGCGCGAGTCGAGTTTCGATCGGTTTTTCGTGTACCGTCTCGGAAATTCAAAATACTGGCCATTCACGATGTATTAGCCCATGGTAAGTCGTATGAGCATGGTTTCACGAAAAAACGCGACGGTCATAAACTTTACGCAGAGTCGAGATTCGATCGGTTTTTCGTGCACCGTCTCGGAAATTCAAAATACTGGACTTTCCCATCTTATTAGCCGATGAGAAGTCGTACAAGCATGCTTTCGCAAAAAAATACGACGGTCAAAAACTTTGCGGGAAGTCGCACGCGAGTCGAGTTTCCATCGGTTTTTCGTGCACCGTCTCGGAAATTCAAAATACTGGTCTTTCCCGTCTTATTAGCCCATGTGATGTCGTACAAGCACGCTTTTGCAAAAAAATACGACGGTCAAAAACATTGCGCGAAGTCGCGCGCGAGTCGAGTTTCGATCGGTTTTTCGTGCACCGTCTCGGAAATTCAAAATACTGGCCATTCACGATGTATTAGCCCATGGTAAGTCGTATGAGCATGGTTTCACGAAAAAACGCGACGGTCATAAACTTTGCGCAGAGTCGATATTCGATCGGTTTTTCGTGCACCGTCTCGGAAATTCAAAATACTGGTCTTTCCCGTCTTATTAGCCCATGAGAAGTCGTACAAGCACAATTTCGCAAAAAAATACGACGGTAATAAACTTTGCGCGAAGTCGCGCGCGAGTCGAGTTTCGATCGGTTTTTCGTGCACCGTCTCGGAAATTCAAAATACTGGTCGTTCACGATGTATTAGCCCATGGTAAGTCGTATGAGCATGGTTTCACGAAAAAACGCGACGGTGATAAACTTTCCGCAGAGTCGAGATTCGATCGGTTTTTCGTGCACCGTCTCGGAAATTCAAAATACTAGTCTTTCCCGTCTTATTAGCCCATGAGAAGTCGTACAGGCACGCTTTCGCAAAAAAATACGACGGTCGTAAACATTGCGCGAAGTCGCGCGCATGTCGAGTTTCGATCGGTTTTTTTGTGCACCGTCTCGAAAATTCAAAATACTGGCCATTCACGATGTATTAGCCCATTATAAGTCGTATGAGCATGGTTTCACGAAAAAACGCGACGGTCATAAACTTTGCGCGGAGTCGAGATTCGATCGGTTTTTCGTGCACCGTCTCGGAAATTCAAAATACTGGTCTTTCCCGTCTTATTAGCCCATGAGAAGTCGTACAAGCATGCTTTCGCAAAAAAATACTACGGTCAAAAACTTTGCGCGAAGTCGCGCGCGAGTCGAGTTTCGATCGGTTTTTCGTGCACCGTCTCGGAAATTCAAAATACTGGTCTTTCCCGTCTTATTAGCCCATGAGATGTCGTACAAGCACGCTTTCGCAAAAAAATACGACGGTCAAAAACTTTGCGCGAAGTCGCGCGCGAGTCGAGTTTTGATCGGTTTTTTCGTGCACCGTCTCGGAAATTCAAAATACTGGCCATTCACGATGTATTAGCCCATTGTAAGTCGTATGAGCATGGTTTCACGAAAAAACGCGACGGTCATAAACTTTGCGCAGAGTCGAGATTCGATCGGTTTTTCGTGCACCGTCTCGGAAATTCAAAATACTAGTCTTTCCCGTCTTATTAGCCCATGAGAAGTCGTACAAGCATGCTTTCGCAAAAAAATACTACGGTAAAAAACTTTGCGCGAAGTCGCGCGCGAGTCGAGTTTCGATCGGTTTTTCGTGCACCGTCTCGGAAATTCAAAATACTGGTCTTTCCCGTCTTATTAGCCCATGAGATGTCGTACAAGCACGCTTTCGCAAAAAAAATACTACGGTCAAAAACTTTGCGCGAAGTCGCGCGCGAGTTGAGTTTCGATCGGTTTTTCGTGCACCGTCTCGGAAATTCAAAATACTGGTCTTTCCCGTCTTATTAGCCCATGAGATGTCGTACAAGCACGCTTTCGCACAAAAATACGACGGTCAAAAACTTTGCGCGAAGTCGCGCGCGAGTCGAGTTTCGATCGGTTTTTCGTGCACCGTCTCGGAAATTCAAAATACTGGACATTCACGATGTATTAGCCCTTGGTATCGTATGAGCATGGTTTCACAAAAAAACGCGACGGTCATAAACTTTGCGCAGAGTCGGGATTCGATCGGTTTTTCATGCACCGTCTCGGAAATTCAAAATACTAGTCTTTCCCGTCTTATTAGCCCATGAGAAGTCGTACAGGCACGCTTTCGAAAAAAAATACGACGGTCATAAACATTACGCGAAGTCGCGCGCGAGTCGAGTTTCGATCGGTTTTTCGTGCACCGTCTCGGAAATTCAAAATACTGGCCATTCACGATGTATTAGCCCATGGTAAGTCGTATGAGCATGGTTTCACGAAAAAACGCGACGGTCATAAACTTTACGCAGAGTCGAGATTCGATCGGTTTTTCGTGCACCGTCTCGGAAATTCAAAATACTAGTCTTTCCCGTCTTATTAGCCCATGAGAAGTCGTACAGGCACGCTTTCGCAAAAAAATACGACGGTCGTAAACATTGCGCGAAGTCGCGCGCATGTCGAGTTTCGATCGGTTTTTTGTGCACCGTCTCGAAAATTCAAAATACTGGCCATTCACGATGTATTAGCCCATTGTAAGTCGTATGAGCATGGTTTCACGATAAAACGCGACGGTCATAAACTTTGCGCAGAGTCGAGATTCGATCGGTTTTTCGTGCACCGTCTCGGAAATTCAAAATAGTGGTCTTTCCCGTCTTATTAGCCCATGAGAAGTCGTACAAGCATGCTTTCGCAAAAAAATACTACGGTCAAAAACTTTGCGCGAAGTCGCGCGCGAGTCGAGTTTCGATCGGTTTTTCGTGCACCGTCTCGGAAATTCAAAATACTGGTCTTTCCCGTCTTATTAGCCCATGAGATGTCGTACAAGCACGCTTTCGCAAAAAAATACGACGGTCAAAAACTTTGCGCGAAGTCGCGCGCGAGTCGAGTTTCGATCGGTTTTTCGTGCACCGTCTCGGAAATTCAAAATACTGGCCATTCACGATGTATTAGCCCATTGTAAGTCGTATGAGCATGGTTTCACGAAAAAACGCGACGGTCATAAACTTTGCGCAGAGTCGAGATTCGATCGGTTTTTCGTGCACCGTCTCGGAAATTCAAAATACTGGTCTTTCCCGTCTTATTAGCCCATGAGAAGTCGTACAAGCATGCTTTCGCAAAAAAATACTACGGTCAAAAACTTTGCGCGAAGTCGCGCGCGAGTCGAGTTTCGATCGGTTTTTCGTGCACCGTCTCGGAAATTCAAAATACTGGTCTTTCCCGTCTTATTAGCCAATGAGATGTCGTACAAGCACGCTTTCGCAAAAAAATACGACGATCAAAAACTTTGCGCGAAGTCGCGCGCGAGTCGAGTTTCGATCGGTTTTTCGTGCACCGTCTCGGAAATTCAAAATACTGGTCTTTCCCATCTTATTAGCCCATGAGATGTCGTACAAGCACGCTTTCGCAAAAAAATACGACGATCAAATACTTTGCGCGAAGTCGCGCGCGAGTCGAGTTTCGATCGGTTTTTCGTGCACCGTCTCGGAAATTCAAAATACTGGCCATTCACAATGTATTAGCCCATGGTAAGTCGTATGAGCATGGTTTCACGAAAAAACACGACGGTCATAAACTTTGCGCAGAGTCGAGTTTCGATCGGGTTTTCGTGCATCGTCTCGGAAATTCAAAATACTTGTCTTTCCCGTCTTATTAGCCCATGAGAAGTCGTACAGGCACGCTTTCGCAAAAAAAATACGACGGTCATAAACTTTGCGCGAAGTCGCGCGCGAGTCGAGTTTCGATCGGTTTTTCGTGCACCGTCTCAGAAATTCAAAAGACTGGCCATTCTCGGTGTATTAGCCCATGGTAAGTCGTATGAGCATGGTTTCACGAAAAAACGCGACGGTCATAAAGTTTGCGCAGAGTCGAGATTCGATCGGTTTTTCGTGCACCATCTCGGAAATTCAAAATACTGGTCTTTCCCGTCTTATTAGCCCATGAGAAGTCGTACAAGCACACTTTCGCAAAAAAATACGATGGTCATAAACTTTGCGCGAAGTCGCGCGCGATTCGAGTCTCGATCGGTTTTTCGTGCACCGTCTCGGAAATTCAAAATACTGGCCATTCACGATGTATTTGCCCATGGTATGTCGTATGAGCATGGTTTCACGAAAAAACGCGACGGTCATAAACTTTGCGCAGAGTCGAGATTCGATCGGTTTTTCGTGCACCGTCTCGGAAATTCAAAATACTAGTCTTTCCCGTCTTATTAGCCCATGAGAAGTCGTACAAGCATGCTTTCGCAAAAAAAATACTACGGTAAAAAACTTTGCGCGAAGTCGCGCGCGAGTCGAGTTTCGATCGGTTTTTCGTGCACCGTCTCGGAAATTCAAAATACTGGTCTTTCCCGTCTTATTAGCCCATGAGATGTCGTACAAGCACGCTTTCGCAAAAAAAATACTACGGTCAAAAACTTTGCGCGAAGTCGCGCGCGAGTTGAGTTTCGATCGGTTTTTCGTGCACCGTCTCGGAAATTCAAAATACTGGTCTTTCCCGTCTTATTAGCCCATGAGATGTCGTACAAGCACGATTTCGCAAAAAAATACGACGGTCAAAAACTTTGCGCGAAGTCGCGCGCGAGTCGAGTTTCGATCGGTTTTTCGTGCACCGTCTCGGAAATTCAAAATACTGGCCATTCACGATGTATTAGCACTTGGTATCGTATGAGCATGGTTTCACAAAAAAACGCGACGGTCATAAACTTTGCGCAGAGTCGGGATTCGATCGGTTTTTCATGCACCGTCTCGGAAATTCAAAATACTAGTCTTTCCCGTCTTATTAGCCCATGAGAAGTCGTACAGGCACGCTTTCGAAAAAAAATACGACGGTCATAAACATTACGCGAAGTCGCGCGCAAGTCGAGTTTCGATCGGTTTTTCGTGCACCGTCTCGGAAATTCAAAATACTGGCCATTCACGATGTATTAGCCCATGGTAAGTCGTATGAGCATGGTTTCACGAAAAAACGCGACGGTCATAAACTTTACGCAGAGTCGAGATTCGATCGGTTTTTCGTGCACCGTCTCGGAAATTCAAAATACTGGACTTTCCCGTCTTATTAGCCCATGAGAAGTCGTACAAGCATGCTTTCGCAAAAAAATACGACGGTCAAAAACTTTGCGGGAAGTCGCGCGCGAGTCGAGTTTCGATCGGTTTTTCGTGCACCGTCTCGGAAATTCAAAATACTGGTCTTTCCCGTCTTATTAGCCCATGAGATGTCGTACAAGCACGCTTTCGCAAAAAAATACGACGGTCAAAAACATTGCGCGAAGTCGCGCGCGAGTCGAGTTTCGATCGGTTTTTCGTGCACCGTCTCGGAAATTCAAAATACTGGCCATTCACGATGTATTAGCCCATGGTAAGTCGTATGAGCATGGTTTCACGAAAAAACGCGACGGTCATAAACTTTGCGCAGAGTCGATATTCGATCGGTTTTTCGTGCACCGTCTCGGAAATTCAAAATACTGGTCTTTCCCGTCTTATTAGCCCATGAGAAGTCGTACAAGCACACTTTCGCAAAAAAATACGACGGTAATAAACTTTGCGCGAAGTCGCGCGCGAGTCGAGTTTCGATCGGTTTTTCGTGCACCGTCTCGGAAATTCAAAATACTGGCCGTTCACGATGTATTAGCCCATGGTAAGTCGTATGAGCATGGTTTCACGAAAAAACGCGACGGTGATAAACTTTGCGCAGAGTCGAGATTCGATCGGTTTTTCGTGCACCGTCTCGGAAATTCAAAATACTAGTCTTTCCCGTCTTATTAGCCCATGAGAAGTCGTACAGGCACGCTTTCGCAAAAAAATACGACGGTCGTAAACATTGCGCGAAGTCGCGCGCATGTCGAGTTTCGATCGGTTTTTTTGTGCACCGTCTCGAAAATTCAAAATACTGGCCATTCACGATGTATTAGCCCATTGTAAGTCGTATGAGCATGGTTTCACGAAAAAACGCGACGGTCATAAACTTTGCGCAGAGTCGAGATTCGATCGGTTTTTCGTGCACCGTCTCGGAAATTCAAAATACTGGTCTTTCCCGTCTTATTAGCCCATGAGAAGTCGTACAAGCATGCTTTCGCAAAAAAATACTACGGTCAAAAACTTTGCGCGAAGTCGCGCGCGAGTCGAGTTTCGATTGGTTTTTCGTGCACCGTCTCGGAAATTCAAAATACTGGTCTTTCCCGTCTTATTATTTTTTTGGTAAGTAAAGATAATGTATTTTGTAACAGATTTGTACAAAGAAGCTTTGTCTACACAAGCCATAGACTTTCCCGTCTTATTAGCCCATGAGATGTCGTACAAGCACGCTGTCGCAAAAAAATACGACGGTCAAAAACTTTGCGCGAAGTCGCGTGCGAGTCGAGTTTCGATCGGTTTTTCGTGCACCGTCTCGGAAATTCAAAATACTGGCCATTCACGATGTATTAGCCCATTGTAAGTCGTATGAGCATGGTTTCACGAAAAAACGCGACGGTCATAAACTTTGCGCAGAGTCGAGATTCGATCGGTTTTTCGTGCACCGTCTCGGAAATTCAAAATACTGGTCTTTCCCGTCATATTAGCCCATGAGAAGTCGTACAAGCATGCTTTCGCAAAAAAATACTACGGTCAAAAACTTTGCGCGAAGTCGCGCGCGAGTCGAGTTTCGATCGGATTTTCGTGCACCGTCTCAGAAATTTAAAAGACTGGCCATTCACGGTGTATTAACCCATGGTAAGTCGTATGAGCATGGTTTCACGAAAAAACGCGACGGTCATAAAGTTTGTGCAGAGTCGATATTCGATCGGTTTTTCGTGCACCGTCTCGGAAATTCAAAATATTGGTCTTTCCCGTCTTATTAGCCCATGAGAAGTCGTACAAGCACACTTTCGCAAAAAAATACGACGGTTATAAACTTTGCGCGAAGTCGCGCGCGAGTCGAGTTTCGATCGGTTTTTCGTGCACCGTCTCGGAAATTCAAAATACTGGCCATTCACGGTGTATTAGCCCATGGTAAGTCTTATAAGCATAGTTTCACGAAAAAATGCGACGGTCATAAACTTTGCGCAGAGTCGAGATTCGATCGGTTTTTTGTGCACCGTCTCGGAAATTCAAAATACTAGTCTTTCCCGTCTTATTAGCCCATGAGAAGTCGTACAGGCACGCTTTCGCAAAAAAATACGACGGTCAAAACATTGCGCGAAGTCGCGCGCGAGTCGAGTTTCGATCGGTTTTTCGTGCACCGTCTCGGAAATTCAAAATACTAGTCTTTCCCGTCTTATTAGCCCATGAGAAGTCGTACAGGCACGCTTTCGAAAAAAAATACGACGGTCATAAACATTACGCGAAGTCGCGCGCAAGTCGAGTTTCGATCGGTTTTTCGTGCACCGTCTCGGAAATTCAAAATACTGGCCATTCACGATGTATTTGCCCATGGTAAGTCGTATGAGCATGGTTTCACGAAAAAACGTGACGGTCATAAACTTTGCGCAGAGTCGAGATTCGATCGGTTTTTCTTGCACCGTCTCGCAAATTCAAAATACTGGTCTTTCCCGTCTTATTAGCCCAGGAGAAGTCGTACAAGCATGCTTTCGCAAAAAAATACGACGGTCAAAAACTTTGCGCGAAGTCGCGCGCGAGTCGAGTTTCGATCGGTTTTTCGTGCACCGTCTCGTAAATTCAAAATACTGGTCTTTCCCGTCTTATTAGCCCATGAGATGTCGTACAAGCACGCTTTCGCAAAAAAATACGACGATCAAAAACTTTGCGCGAAGTCGCCCGCGAGTCGAGTTTCGATCGGTTTTTCGTGCACCGTCTCGGAAATTCCAAATACTGGTCTTTCCCGTCTTATTAGCCAATGAGAAGTCGTACAAGCACACTTTCGCAAAAAAATACGACGGTAATAAACTTTGCGCGAAGTCGCGCGCAAGTCGAGTTTCGATCGGTTTTTCGTGCACCGTATCGGAAATTCAAAAGACTAGCCATTCACGGTGTATTAGCCCTTGGTAAGTCGTATGAGCATGGTTTCACGAAAAAACGCGACGGTGATAAACTTTGCGCAGAGTCGAGATTTTTTTTTTTTGGTAAGTAAAGATATTGTATTTTGTAAAAGATTTGTACAAAGAAGCTTTGTCTACACAAGCCATAGACTAAAGCCTGAAGTCTCTTCGTGTAGTCGAGAAGATTGCACCCCACCTAAAGAAGGTGAAATGGGCACGCTTCATCAAACTCATCTCCAAGAGTAGCATAAGGAAGTTAATAAATAATAAAATGCAATAGCTAGACTGTTCTGGACTACTTGTGGATACATCACAAAATATAAGCTTTGCCCCATATAATACATTACAATCTTCATCATTATTCGAGTGATTCTTGACGAATGGAAAAATTGAATCTTGTGAAAATATCTTTCTCTCTTCTTGTTAGGTGCTCTGTATTCAATTCTTGCTCCATACATGATCGTGAGTCCTGAAGAATCTCTATCAGAATTTGAGCTTTGTTCATGTTGTGACACTCAAAAATTCTGCCACACCTCTCCTTCCAAATCCACCAAATAGCACATCTGAATATAATTCGTGCTAGTTGTGTAAGAAATATTGTTACGTAGCCATCTTATTAGCCCATGAGATGTCGTACAAGCACGCTTTCGCAAAAAAATACGACGATCAAAAACTTTGCGCGAAGTCGCGCGCGAGTCGAGTTTCGATCGGTTTTTCGTGCACCGTCTCGGAAATTCAAAATACTGGTCTTTCCCATCTTATTAGCCCATGAGATGTCGTACAAGCACGCTTTCGCAAAAAAATACGACGATCAAAAACTTTGCGCGAAGTCGCGCGCGAGTCGAGTTTCGATCGGTTTTTCGTGCACCGTCTCGGAAATTCAAAATACTGGCCATTCACAATGTATTAGCCCATGGTAAGTCGTATGAGCATGGTTTCACGAAAAAACACGACGGTCATAAACTTTGCGCAGAGTCGAGTTTCGATCGGGTTTTCGTGCATCGTCTCGGAAATTCAAAATACTTGTCTTTCCCGTCTTATTAGCCCATGAGAAGTCGTACAGGCACGCTTTCGCAAAAAAAATACGACGGTCATAAACTTTGCGCGAAGTCGCGCGCGAGTCGAGTTTCGATCGGTTTTTCGTGCACCGTCTCAGAAATTCAAAAGACTGGCCATTCTCGGTGTATTAGCCCATGGTAAGTCGTATGAGCATGGTTTCACGAAAAAACGCGACGGTCATAAAGTTTGCGCAGAGTCGAGATTCGATCGGTTTTTCGTGCACCGTCTCGGAAATTCAAAATACTAGTCTTTCCCGTCTTATTAGCCCATGAGAAGTCGTACAGACACGCTTTCGAAAAAAAATACGACGGTCATAAACATTGGGCGAAGTCGCGCGCGAGTCGAGTTTCGATCGGTTTTTCGTGCACCGTCTCGGAAATTCAAAATACTGGCCATTCACGATGTATTAGCCCATGGTAAGTCGTATGAGCATGGTTTGACGAAAAAACGCGACGGTCATAAACTTTGCGCAGAGTCGAGATTCGATCAGTTTTTCGTGCACCGTCTCGGAAATTCAAAATACTGGACTTTCCCGTCTTATTAGCCCATGAGAAGTCGTACAAGCATGCTTTCGCAAAAAAATACGACGGTCAAAAACTTTGCGCGAAGTCGCGCGCGAGTCGAGTTTCGATCGGTTTTTCGTGCACCGTCTCGGAAATTCAAAATACTGGTCTTTCCCGTCTTATTAGCCCATGAGATGTCGTACAAGCACGCTTTCGCAAAAAAATACGACGGTCAAAAACTTTGCGCGAAGTCGCGCGCGAGTCGAGTTTCGATCGGTTTTTCGTGCACCGTCTCGGAAATTCAAAATACTGGCCATTCACGATGTATTAGCCCATGGTAAGTCGTATGAGCATGGTTTCACGAAAAAACGCGACGGTCATAAACTTTGCGCAGAGTCGATATTCGATCGGTTTTTCGTGCACCGTCTCGGAAATTCAAAATACTAGTCTTTCCCGTCTTATTAGCCCATGAGAAGTCGTACAGGCACGCTTTCGCAAAAAAATACGACGGTCATAAACATTGCGCGAAGTCGCGCGCGAGTCGAGTTTCGATCGGTTTTTCGTGCACCGTCTCGGAAATTCAAAATACTGGCCATTCACGATGTATTAGCCCATGGTAAGTCGTATGAGCATGGTTTCACGAAAAAACGCGACGGTCATAAACTTTGCGCAGAGTCGAGATTCGATCGGTTTTTCGTGCACCGTCTCGAAAATTCAAAATACTGGTGTTTCCCGTCTTATTAGCCCATGAGAAGTCGTACAAGCATGCTTTCGCAAAAAAATACTACGGTCAAAAACGTTGCGCGAAGTCGCGCGCGAGTCGAGTTTCGATCGGTTTTTCGTGCACCGTCTCGGAAATTCAAAATACTGGTCTTTCCCGTCTTATTAGCCCATGAGATGTCGTACAAGCACGCTTTCGCAAAAAAATACGACGGTCAAAAACTTTGCGCGAAGTCGCGCGCGAGTCGAGTTTCGATCGGTTTTTCGTGCACCGTCTCAGAAATTCAAAAGACTGGCCATTCACGGTGTATTAGCCCATGTTAAGTCGTATGAGCATGGTTTCACGAAAAAACGCGACGGTCATAAAGTTTGCTTAGAGTCGATATTCGATCGGTTTTTCGTGCACCGTCTCGGAAATTCAAAATACTGGTCTTTCCCGTCTTATTAGCCCAAGAGAAGTCGTACAAGCACACTTTCGCAAAAAAATACGACGGTTATAAACTTTGCGCGAAGTCGCGCGCGAGTCGAGTTTCGATCGGTTTTTCGTGACCGTCTCAGAAATTCAAAATACTGGCCATTCACGATGTATTAGCCCATGGTATGTCGTATGAGCATGGTTTCACGAAAAAAGGCGACGGTCATAAACTTTGCGCAGAGTCGTTATTCGATCGGTTTTTCGTGCACCGTCTCGGAAATTCAAAATACTGGTCTTTCCCGTCTTATTAGCCCATGAGAAGTCGTACAAGCACTCTTTCGCAAAAAAATACGACGGTAATAAACTTTGCACGAAGTCACGCGCGAGTCGAGTTTCGATCGGTTTTTCGTGCACCGTCTCGGAAATTCAAAATACTGGCCATTCACGATGTATTAGCCCATGGTAAGTCTTATGAGCATGGTTTCACGAAAAAACGCGACGGTCATAAACTTTGCGCAGAGTCGAGATTCGATCGGTTTTTCGTGCACCATCTCGGAAATTCAAAATACTAGTCTTTCCCGTCTTATTAGCCCATGAGAAGTCGTACAGGCACGCTTTTGCAAAAAAATACGACGGTCATAAACATTGCGCGAAGTCGCGCACGAGTCGAGTTTCGATCGGTTTTTCGTGCACCGTCTCGGAAATTCAAAATACTGGCCATTCACGATGTATTAGCCCATGGTAAGTCGTATGAGCATGGTTTCACGAAAAAACGCGACGGTCATAAACTTTGCGCAGAGTCGAGATTCGATCGGTTTTTCGTGCACCGTCTCGGAAATTCAAAATACTGGTCTTTCCCGTCTTATTAGCCCATGAGAAGTCGTACAAGCATGCTTTCGCAAAAAAATACGACGGTCAAAAACTTTGCGCGAAGTCGCGCGCGAGTCGAGTTTCGATCGGTTTTTCGTGCACCGTCTCGGAAATTCAAAATACTGGTCTTTCCCGTCTTATTAGCCCATGAGATGTCGTACAAGCACGCTTTCGCAAAAAAATACGACGGTCAAAAACTTTGCGCGAAGTCGCGCGCGAGTCGAGTTTCGATCGGTTTTTCGTGCACCGTCTCGGAAATTCAAAATACTGGCCATTCACGATGTATTAGCCCATGGTAAGTCGTATGAGCATGGTTTCACGAAAAAACGCGACGGTCATAAACTTTGCGCAGAGTCGATATTCGATCGGTTTTTCGTGCACCGTCTCGGAAATTCAAAATACTAGTCTTTCCCGTCTTATTAGCCCATGAGAAGTCGTACAGGCACGCTTTCGCAAAAAAATACGACGGTCATAAACATTGGGCGAAGTCGCGCGCGAGTCGAGTTTCGATCGGTTTTTCGTGCACCGTCTCGGAAATTCAAAATACTGGCCATTCACGATGTATTAGCCCATGGTAAGTCGTATGAGCATGGTTTGACGAAAAAACGCGACGGTCATAAACTTTGCGCAGAGTCGAGATTCGATCGGTTTTTCGTGCACCGTCTCGGAAATTCAAAATACTGGACTTTCCCGTCTTATTAGCCCATGAGAAGTCGTACAAGCATGCTTTCGCAAAAAAATACGACGGTCAAAAACTTTGCGCGAAGTCGCGCGCGAGTCGAGTTTCGATCGGTTTTTCGTGCACCGTCTCGGAAATTCAAAATACTGGTCTTTCCCGTCTTATTAGCCCATGAGATGTCGTACAAGCACGCTTTCGCAAAAAAATACGACGGTCAAAAACTTTGCGCGAAGTCGCGCGCGAGTCGAGTTTCGATCGGTTTTTCGTGCACCGTCTCGGAAATTCAAAATACTGGCCATTCACGATGTATTAGCCCATGGTAAGTCGTATGAGCATGGTTTCACGAAAAAACGCGACGGTCATAAACTTTGCGCAGAGTCGATATTCGATCGGTTTTTCGTGCACCGTCTCGGAAATTCAAAATACTAGTCTTTCCCGTCTTATTAGCCCATGAGAAGTCGTACAGGCACGCTTTCGCAAAAAAATACGACGGTCATAAACATTGCGCGAAGTCGCGCGCGAGTCGAGTTTCGATCGGTTTTTCGTGCACTGTCTCGGAAATTCAAAATACTGGCCATTCACGATGTATTAGCCCATGGTAAGTCGTATGAGCATGGTTTCACGAAAAAACGCGACGGTCATAAACTTTGCGCAGAGTCGAGATTCGATCGGTTTTTCGTGCACCGTCTCGAAAATTCAAAATACTGGTGTTTTCCGTCTTATTAGCCCATGAGAAGTCGTACAAGCATGCTTTCGCAAAAAAATACTACGGTCAAAAACGTTGCGCGAAGTCGCGCGCGAGTCGAGTTTCGATCGGTTTTTCGTGCACCGTCTCGGAAATTCAAAATACTGGTCTTTCCCGTCTTATTAGCCCATGAGATGTCGTACAAGCACGCTTTCGCAAAAAAATACGACGGTCAAAAACTTTGCGCGAAGTCGCGCGCGAGTCGAGTTTCGATCGGTTTTTCGTGCACCGTCTCAGAAATTCAAAAGACTGGCCATTCACGGTGTATTAGCCCATGTTAAGTCGTATGAGCATGGTTTCACGAAAAAACGCGACGGTCATAAATTTTGCTTAGAGTCGATATTCGATCGGTTTTTCGTGCACCGTCTCGGAAATTCAAAATACTGGTCTTTCCCGTCTTATTAGCCCAAGAGAAGTCGTACAAGCACACTTTCGCAAAAAAATACGACGGTTATAAACTTTGCGGGAAGTCGCGCGCGAGTCGAGTTTCGATCGGTTTTTCGTGACCGTCTCAGAAATTCAAAATACTGGCCATTCACGATGTATTAGCCCATGGTATGTCGTATGAGCATGGTTTCACGAAAAAAGGCGACGGTCATAAACTTTGCGCAGAGTCGTTATTCGATCGGTTTTTCGTGCACCGTCTCGGAAATTCAAAATACTGGTCTTTCCCGTCTTATTAGCCCATGAGAAGTCGTACAAGCACTCTTTCGCAAAAAAATACGACGGTAATAAACTTTGCGCGAAGTCACGCGCGAGTCGAGTTTCGATCGGTTTTTCGTGCACCGTCTCGGAAATTCAAAATACTGGCCATTCACGATGTATTAGCCCATGGTAAGTCTTATGAGCATGGTTTCACGAAAAAACGCGACGGTCATAAACTTTGCGCAGAGTCGAGATTCGATCGGTTTTTCGTGCACCATCTCGGAAATTCAAAATACTAGTCTTTCCCGTCTTATTAGCCCATGAGAAGTCGTACAGGCACACTTTTGCAAAAAAATACGACGGTCATAAACATTGCGCGAAGTCGCGCACGAGTCGAGTTTCGATCGGTTTTTCGTGCACCGTCTCGGAAATTCAAAATACTGGCCATTCACGATGTATTAGCCCATGGTAAGTCGTATGAGCATGGTTTCACGAAAAAACGCGACGGTCATAAACTTTGCGCAGAGTCGAGATTCGATCGGTTTTTCGTGCACCGTCTCGGAAATTCAAAATACTGGTCTTTCCCGTCTTATTAGCCCATGAGAAGTCGTACAAGCATGCTTTCGCAAAAAAATACGACGGTCAAAAACTTTTTTTTTTTGGTAAGTAAAAATAATGTATTTTGTAAAAGATTTTTACAAAGAAGCTTTGTCTACACAAGTCATAGACTAAAGCCTGAAGTCTCTTAGTGTAGTCGAGAAGATTGTACCCCACCTAAAGAAGGTGAAATGGGTACACTTCATCAAACTCATTTCCAAGAGTAGCACAAGGAAGTTAATAAAAAATGCAATAGCTAGACTGTTCTGGAGTACTTGTGGATACATCACAAAATATAAGCTTTGCCCCATAATACATTATAATCTTCATCATTATTCGAGTGATTATTGACTAATGAAAAAATTGAATCTTGTGAAAATCTCTTTCTCTCTTCTTGTTAGGTGCTCTATATTCAATTCTTGCTCCATGCATGATCGTGAGTCCTGAATAATCTCTATCAGAATTTGAGCTTTGTTCATGTTGTGACACTCAAAAATTCTGCCACACCTCTCCTTCCAAATCCACCAAATAGCACATCTGAATATAATTCTTGCTAGTTGTGTAAGAGGACCCTTTCTTGAGAAGCCTTGCATTAGCCTTCCTAGTTCATGATGCAAGTTTGGCCGTGGTAGCCTTTGAAGATCAAATCGCTTCAAGATCTCTTCCCATATCCAAGATGAATAATCACAAGCAAAGTATAGATGGTCAACACTTTCTTCCTTTTGCATACACAAAGGGCACCGATTTACAATATAAATACCTCTTCGCTGCATATTGTCCATCGTAGGAAGTTTGCCGAGAAGGGCCTGCCATGTACATAAGGAATGTCGCTGTGAGCATGGACTATCCCATGTCCAACTACTTGGGATCCACTTGTTGTTTCGTCGTCTAATTTGGTTCCATGCAGATGTAGCACTAAATTTACCATTATCATGAAGCCAAATAAGCATATCTGAAGAGTTGTTCTTGATTGGAATAGCCCTAATAGTCGGCCAAAGTAATAACATGTCTGGGGAGGTAGGGTTAGGAAGACACCATGTACCATTGTTAATGAATTCAGAAACCTTCCAGTCTTTGGGATCCCCCAGATCCTGTCGTACTCTATCACCAAATATCTGAAATATATTTTTTTCATTCACCCAAGGATCATACCACATATTAATATTGGTTCCAGAAGAAATCACATAAGAAATATTGTTACGTAGCCATCTCCTTGCCTTCAGAATTCCTTTCCAAGCAACAGAATGAGATGTTTTTGCAGATACTTCCCAGATTGATTCCTTGGTAAGGTACCTAGCAAAAACCCATTGTGACCATAAAGAAGACTTGTTTTGTAAAATATCCCATAATTGCTTTACCATACAAGCTTTATTCCAATCTCTAATATGTCGAAGATTCAAGCCCCTTTCATCCTTCGGTTTGCAAATGTTGTCCCAATTCACCATATGCATTGCCTTACCATCTGTGCCATTCCAAAAGAAGTTCATAAGTAATTTATCAATATCATTGAGAAGCCCGGCTGGTAGAAGGAATGCATGAGACCTATAAATAGAATAAGAGATCAACACTGATCGAATAAGTTCAAGTCGTCCAACTTTAGAAAGAAGCCTATTTTTCCAAGAGAAAATTATGTTCTTAATTTTTTGTAGGATCGGCTGACAGGAGACTTTGTTGATTCCAGTGGATATAAGTGGAAGACCCAAGTAAGGAACCGGTAAATTTCCTTCAGCAACCCCCAATGTTTGAGCAATATGATCCTTATTTTCAATGCAAGCACCAACGTATACTTTGCTCTTTGCATGGTTTAGCTTAAGACCAGAAACTATACCAAATTTATTAAGAATATCTGCCAGATTACTCACAGAAACTGGATCATCTCGAAGGAAGATAATAAGGTCATCAGCAAATGTTATGTGAGAGATATAAACAGAACCATAATATGGTACCATAATTTTGCCATTGGAAACAGCCTCTTCTAACATACAACTGAGTCCTTCCATTGTAATCGTAAAAAGATATGTATTTGACTACTACTACTACTATAGTTCTATATAGCATCTATCAATCAGTAATCTTCATATCTGTTATTCATTTATACTCCATTCTTTAAGTAAGCATAGTTGTTGACTCACAAAATGCTTTTGGGGGTAGGATAGCTCTATAATCTAGTCTAAGGAGATAGTGGATCGCCTTGCCGAATGTCATTCTTACTCCCGAAGAAGCCAATAGGTGAACCATTAAAGAGAATCGAAAATTTTGGAGTTTCCAAGCAACATTGAATCCATTGAACCCAGTGCTGAGGGAAGCCCATATTATGGAGCATCATGTAAATAAATTGCCTATTGACTGAGTCAAAGGCCTTTCGTAAATCAGCTTTAAAATAGATCTTTTTCCCTCTTGTTTTTGAGTGTAGATCCTTAACCAAATCATTAGCAAGCAGGACATTATGATGGATACTCCTCCCTTTAATAAAAGCAGCCTGATTAGGACTAATGACCTTATTCATGACCTTTTGTAGTCTATCTGCCAGAAACTTCGAGATAACCTTATAAATAAAGTTGCACAGTGAAATAGGACGGTAGTTCTCCAATGAATCGGCTCGATCATTTTTAGGCACTAAAGAAATAAAAGTGCAATTCATTTCTTTAAGAATATGACCTGAGGAGAAAAAATGTCGACAAGCTTTTATGACATCGTTGCCCACAATAGACCATGCAATTTGATAAAACTCAGCTGGAAATCCATCTGGACCAGGGCTTTTGTGCTTCTGGGACTTAAAAACAACTTTCACAATTTCATCATCCGTTATTGGGGCATTAAGATGAGAGAGGGCTTCAGAATCAAGTCGTCTTGTAGGCCCAACATGAATACTATTAGGCTGCTGCTCCTGATTGAGTAAGGAATAAAAAAATTGCTCGGTGTAATTTTTAACCTCAACCAAATCCTCAATGAGATTACCATCTATACCTTTGCATTTTTCGATACGATTAGTAGCCCTTCTGGTAGCAAAAGCAGCATAGAAAAACTTCGTATTAGAATCCCCTAGAGTAAGCCAATGCTGTCGTGACTTCTGTTTCAAAGCTTGCAGAAAGTTATTTCTAGCAGCAGCCTCTTTGTATATAAGATTCACATCCAGAGGTTGAAGATCTAACTCGCTTTGCACGACAGTCATAAGTTCTTTCTTGCATAACTGAACCCTATTGGTGATATTTCCTAATGTAGTTGAATTCCACTTCTTAAGTGCTGCTTTGCATGCTTTTAGCTTTTGACATAGGATGTAAGGAGGAGAACCAAATACATTAATGTCCCAAGCTGACTTAATAACTTCGAGGAACTTAGGGTGAGAACTCCACATATTAAAAAATCTAAAAGGTTTCTTGACTCTGGGTAGTGCTTTATCTGCATGTATATGCATAATAGAGTGATCCAAAAATAACTTAGCACCGTACTCAAGAAGTGAATCTGGGAAAACTGCTAACCATTCCTGATTTATCAAACATCTGTCAAGTCGAGCCATAATTTTTCTTTCAGCAGTACTTTGATTGTTCCATGAGAACCAGTCACCTACAGATTTCATGTCAGTTAATGCAGCAGTATCTATACAATCATTAAAATGTTGAAGCTGATATTCGGAAAGCACTCTACCCCCCACTTTCTCATTTGTGTATCTGACAGTATTAAAGTCACCGAGAACAACCCAAGGTACTGTAGGATAACTATTTGCAATGCTAACCAGATCACGCCATAGAGCATTCCTATCAGACATACTGTTAGATGCATAGATACCGGTAATATACGGTCAAAAACTTTACGCGAAGTCGAGCGCGAGTCGAGTTTCGATCGGTTTTTCGTGCACCGTCTCAGAAATTCAAAATACTGGTCTTTCCCGTCTTATTAGCCCATGAGATGTCGTACAAGCACGCTTTCGTAAAAAAATACGACGGTCAAAAACTTTGCGCGAAGTCGCGCGCGAGTCGAGTTTCGATCGGTTTTTCGTGCACCGTCTCAGAAATTCAAAAGACTGGCCATTCACGGTGTATTAGCCCATTGTAAGTCGTATGAGCATGGTTTCACAAAAAAACGCGACGGTCATAAAGTTTGCGCAGAGTCGATATTCGATCGGTTTTTCGTGCACCGTCTCGAAAATTCAAAATACTGGTCTTTCCCGTCTTATTAGCCCATGAGAAGTCGTACAAGCACACTTTCGCAAAAAAATACGACGGTCATAAACTTTGCGCGAAGTCGCGCGCGAGTCGTGTTTCGATCGGTTTTTCATGACCGTCTCAGAAATTCAAAATACTGGCCATTCACGATGTATTAGCCCATGGTAAGTCGTATGAGCATGGTTTCACGAAAAAACGCGACGGTCATAAAGTTTGCACAGAGTCGATATTCGATCGGTTTTTCGTGCACCGTCTCGGAAATTCAAAATACTGGTCTTTCCCGTCTTTTTAGCCCATGAGAAGTCGTACAAGCACACTTTCGCAAAAAAATACGACGGTCATAAACTTTGCGCGAAGTCGCGCCCGAGTCGAGTTTCGATCGGTTTTTCGTGCACCGTCTCGGAAATTCAAAATACTGGCCATTCACGATGTATTAGCCCATGGTAAGTCGTATGAGCATGGTTTCACGAAAAAACGCGACGGTCATAAACTTTGCGCAGAGTCGATATTCGATCGGTTTTTCGTGCACCGTCTCGGAAATTCAAAATACTAGTCTTTCCCGTCTTATTAGCCCATGAGAAGTCGTACAGGCACGCTTTCGCAAAAAAATACGACGGTCATAAACATTGGGCGAAGTCGCGCGCGAGTCGAGTTTCGATCGGTTTTTCGTGCACCGTCTCGGAAATTCAAAATACTGGCCATTCACGATGTATTAGCCCATGGTAAGTCGTATGAGCATGGTTTGACGAAAAAACGCGACGGTCATAAACTTTGCGCAGAGTCGAGATTCGATCGGTTTTTCGTGCACCGTCTCGGAAATTCAAAATACTGGACTTTCCCGTCTTATTAGCCCATGAGAAGTCGTACAAGCATGCTTTCGCAAAAAAATACGACGGTCAAAAACTTTGCGCGAAGTCGCGCGCGAGTCGAGTTTCGATCGGTTTTTCGTGCACCGTCTCGGAAATTCAAAATACTGGTCTTTCCCGTCTTATTAGCCCATGAGATGTCGTACAAGCACGCTTTCGCAAAAAAATACGACGGTCAAAAACTTTGCGCGAAGTCGCGCGCGAGTCGAGTTTCGATCGGTTTTTCGTGCACCGTCTCGGAAATTCAAAATACTGGCCATTCACGATGTATTAGCCCATGGTAAGTCGTATGAGCATGGTTTCACGAAAAAACGCGACGGTCATAAACTTTGCGCAGAGTCGATATTCGATCGGTTTTTCGTGCACCGTCTCGGAAATTCAAAATACTAGTCTTTCCCGTCTTATTAGCCCATGAGAAGTCGTACAGGCACGCTTTCGCAAAAAAATACGACGGTCATAAACATTGCGCGAAGTCGCGCGCGAGTCGAGTTTCGATCGGTTTTTCGTGCACTGTCTCGGAAATTCAAAATACTGGCCATTCACGATGTATTAGCCCATGGTAAGTCGTATGAGCATGGTTTCACGAAAAAACGCGACGGTCATAAACTTTGCGCAGAGTCGAGATTCGATCGGTTTTTCGTGCACCGTCTCGAAAATTCAAAATACTGGTGTTTTCCGTCTTATTAGCCCATGAGAAGTCGTACAAGCATGCTTTCGCAAAAAAATACTACGGTCAAAAACGTTGCGCGAAGTCGCGCGCGAGTCGAGTTTCGATCGGTTTTTCGTGCACCGTCTCGGAAATTCAAAATACTGGTCTTTCCCGTCTTATTAGCCCATGAGATGTCGTACAAGCACGCTTTCGCAAAAAAATACGACGGTCAAAAACTTTGCGCGAAGTCGCGCGCGAGTCGAGTTTCGATCCGTTTTTCGTGCACCGTCTCAGAAATTCAAAAGACTGGCCATTCACGGTGTATTAGCCCATGTTAAGTCGTATGAGCATGGTTTCACGAAAAAACGCGACGGTCATAAATTTTGCTTAGAGTCGATATTCGATCGGTTTTTCGTGCACCGTCTCGGAAATTCAAAATACTGGTCTTTCCCGTCTTATTAGCCCAAGAGAAGTCGTACAAGCACACTTTCGCAAAAAAATACGACGGTTATAAACTTTGCGCGAAGTCGCGCGCGAGTCGAGTTTCGATCGGTTTTTCGTGACCGTCTCAGAAATTCAAAATACTGGCCATTCACGATGTATTAGCCCATGGTATGTCGTATGAGCATGGTTTCACGAAAAAAGGCGACGGTCATAAACTTTGCGCAGAGTCGTTATTCGATCGGTTTTTCGTGCACCGTCTCGGAAATTCAAAATACTGGTCTTTCCCGTCTTATTAGCCCATGAGAAGTCGTACAAGCACTCTTTCGCAAAAAAATACGACGGTAATAAACTTTGCGCGAAGTCACGCGCGAGTCGAGTTTCGATCGGTTTTTCGTGCACCGTCTCGGAAATTCAAAATACTGGCCATTCACGATGTATTAGCCCATGGTAAGTCTTATGAGCATGGTTTCACGAAAAAACGCGACGGTCATAAACTTTGCGCAGAGTCGAGATTCGATCGGTTTTTCGTGCACCATCTCGGAAATTCAAAATACTAGTCTTTCCCGTCTTATTAGCCCATGAGAAGTCGTACAGGCACACTTTTGCAAAAAAATACGACGGTCATAAACATTGCGCGAAGTCGCGCACGAGTCGAGTTTCGATCGGTTTTTCGTGCACCGTCTCGGAAATTCAAAATACTGGCCATTCACGATGTATTAGCCCATGGTAAGTCGTATGAGCATGGTTTCACGAAAAAACGCGACGGTCATAAACTTTGCGCAGAGTCGAGATTCGATCGGTTTTTCGTGCACCGTCTCGGAAATTCAAAATACTGGTCTTTCCCGTCTTATTAGCCCATGAGAAGTCGTACAAGCATGCTTTCGCAAAAAAATACGACGGTCAAAAACTTTTTTTTTTGGTAAGTAAAAATAATGTATTTTGTAAAAGATTTTTACAAAGAAGCTTTGTCTACACAAGTCATAGACTAAAGCCTGAAGTCTCTTAGTGTAGTCGAGAAGATTGTACCCCACCTAAAGAAGGTGAAATGGGTACACTTCATCAAACTCATTTCCAAGAGTAGCACAAGGAAGTTAATAAAAAATGCAATAGCTAGACTGTTCTGGAGTACTTGTGGATACATCACAAAATATAAGCTTTGCCCCATAATACATTATAATCTTCATCATTATTCGAGTGATTATTGACTAATGAAAAAATTGAATCTTGTGAAAATCTCTTTCTCTCTTCTTGTTAGGTGCTCTATATTCAATTCTTGCTCCATGCATGATCGTGAGTCCTGAATAATCTCTATCAGAATTTGAGCTTTGTTCATGTTGTGACACTCAAAAATTCTGCCACACCTCTCCTTCCAAATCCACCAAATAGCACATCTGAATATAATTCTTGCTAGTTGTGTAAGAGGACCCTTTCTTGAGAAGCCTTGCATTAGCCTTCCTAGTTCATGATGCAAGTTTGGCCGTGGTAGCCTTTGAAGATCAAATCGCTTCAAGATCTCTTCCCATATCCAAGATGAATAATCACAAGCAAAGTATAGATGGTCAACACTTTCTTCCTTTTGCATACACAAAGGGCACCGATTTACAATATAAATACCTCTTCGCTGCATATTGTCCATCGTAGGAAGTTTGCCGAGAAGGGCCTGCCATGTACATAAGGAATGTCGCTGTGAGCATGGACTATCCCATGTCCAACTACTTGGGATCCACTTGTTGTTTCGTCGTCTAATTTGGTTCCATGCAGATGTAGCACTAAATTTACCATTATCATGAAGCCAAATAAGCATATCTGAAGAGTTGTTCTTGATTGGAATAGCCCTAATAGTCGGCCAAAGTAATAACATGTCTGGGGAGGTAGGGTTAGGAAGACACCATGTACCATTGTTAATGAATTCAGAAACCTTCCAGTCTTTGGGATCCCCCAGATCCTGTCGTACTCTATCACCAAATATCTGAAATATATTTTTTTCATTCACCCAAGGATCATACCACATATTAATATTGGTTCCAGAAGAAATCACATAAGAAATATTGTTACGTAGCCATCTCCTTGCCTTCAGAATTCCTTTCCAAGCAACAGAATGAGATGTTTTTGCAGATACTTCCCAGATTGATTCCTTGGTAAGGTACCTAGCAAAAACCCATTGTGACCATAAAGAAGACTTGTTTTGTAAAATATCCCATAATTGCTTTACCATACAAGCTTTATTCCAATCTCTAATATGTCGAAGATTCAAGCCCCTTTCATCCTTCGGTTTGCAAATGTTGTCCCAATTCACCATATGCATTGCCTTACCATCTGTGCCATTCCAAAAGAAGTTCATAAGTAATTTATCAATATCATTGAGAAGCCCGGCTGGTAGAAGGAATGCATGAGACCTATAAATAGAATAAGAGATCAACACTGATCGAATAAGTTCAAGTCGTCCAACTTTAGAAAGAAGCCTATTTTTCCAAGAGAAAATTATGTTCTTAATTTTTTGTAGGATCGGCTGACAGGAGACTTTGTTGATTCCAGTGGATATAAGTGGAAGACCCAAGTAAGGAACCGGTAAATTTCCTTCAGCAACCCCCAATGTTTGAGCAATATGATCCTTATTTTCAATGCAAGCACCAACGTATACTTTGCTCTTTGCATGGTTTAGCTTAAGACCAGAAACTATACCAAATTTATTAAGAATATCTGCCAGATTACTCACAGAAACTGGATCATCTCGAAGGAAGATAATAAGGTCATCAGCAAATGTTATGTGAGAGATATAAACAGAACCATAATATGGTACCATAATTTTGCCATTGGAAACAGCCTCTTCTAACATACAACTGAGTCCTTCCATTGTAATCGTAAAAAGATATGTATTTGACTACTACTACTACTATAGTTCTATATAGCATCTATCAATCAGTAATCTTCATATCTGTTATTCATTTATACTCCATTCTTTAAGTAAGCATAGTTGTTGACTCACAAAATGCTTTTGGGGGTAGGATAGCTCTATAATCTAGTCTAAGGAGATAGTGGATCGCCTTGCCGAATGTCATTCTTACTCCCGAAGAAGCCAATAGGTGAACCATTAAAGAGAATCGAAAATTTTGGAGTTTCCAAGCAACATTGAATCCATTGAACCCAGTGCTGAGGGAAGCCCATATTATGGAGCATCATGTAAATAAATTGCCTATTGACTGAGTCAAAGGCCTTTCGTAAATCAGCTTTAAAATAGATCTTTTTCCCTCTTGTTTTTGAGTGTAGATCCTTAACCAAATCATTAGCAAGCAGGACATTATGATGGATACTCCTCCCTTTAATAAAAGCAGCCTGATTAGGACTAATGACCTTATTCATGACCTTTTGTAGTCTATCTGCCAGAAACTTCGAGATAACCTTATAAATAAAGTTGCACAGTGAAATAGGACGGTAGTTCTCCAATGAATCGGCTCGATCATTTTTAGGCACTAAAGAAATAAAAGTGCAATTCATTTCTTTAAGAATATGACCTGAGGAGAAAAAATGTCGACAAGCTTTTATGACATCGTTGCCCACAATAGACCATGCAATTTGATAAAACTCAGCTGGAAATCCATCTGGACCAGGGCTTTTGTGCTTCTGGGACTTAAAAACAACTTTCACAATTTCATCATCCGTTATTGGGGCATTAAGATGAGAGAGGGCTTCAGAATCAAGTCGTCTTGTAGGCCCAACATGAATACTATTAGGCTGCTGCTCCTGATTGAGTAAGGAATAAAAAAATTGCTCGGTGTAATTTTTAACCTCAACCAAATCCTCAATGAGATTACCATCTATACCTTTGCATTTTTCGATACGATTAGTAGCCCTTCTGGTAGCAAAAGCAGCATAGAAAAACTTCGTATTAGAATCCCCTAGAGTAAGCCAATGCTGTCGTGACTTCTGTTTCAAAGCTTGCAGAAAGTTATTTCTAGCAGCAGCCTCTTTGTATATAAGATTCACATCCAGAGGTTGAAGATCTAACTCGCTTTGCACGACAGTCATAAGTTCTTTCTTGCATAACTGAACCCTATTGGTGATATTTCCTAATGTAGTTGAATTCCACTTCTTAAGTGCTGCTTTGCATGCTTTTAGCTTTTGACATAGGATGTAAGGAGGAGAACCAAATACATTAATGTCCCAAGCTGACTTAATAACTTCGAGGAACTTAGGGTGAGAACTCCACATATTAAAAAATCTAAAAGGTTTCTTGACTCTGGGTAGTGCTTTATCTGCATGTATATGCATAATAGAGTGATCCAAAAATAACTTAGCACCGTACTCAAGAAGTGAATCTGGGAAAACTGCTAACCATTCCTGATTTATCAAACATCTGTCAAGTCGAGCCATAATTTTTCTTTCAGCAGTACTTTGATTGTTCCATGAGAACCAGTCACCTACAGATTTCATGTCAGTTAATGCAGCAGTATCTATACAATCATTAAAATGTTGAAGCTGATATTCGGAAAGCACTCTACCCCCCACTTTCTCATTTGTGTATCTGACAGTATTAAAGTCACCGAGAACAACCCAAGGTACTGTAGGATAACTATTTGCAATGCTAACCAGATCACGCCATAGAGCATTCCTATCAGACATACTGTTAGATGCATAGATACCGGTAATATACGGTCAAAAACTTTACGCGAAGTCGAGCGCGAGTCGAGTTTCGATCGGTTTTTCGTGCACCGTCTCAGAAATTCAAAATACTGGTCTTTCCCGTCTTATTAGCCCATGAGATGTCGTACAAGCACGCTTTCGTAAAAAAATACGACGGTCAAAAACTTTGCGCGAAGTCGCGCGCGAGTCGAGTTTCGATCGGTTTTTCGTGCACCGTCTCAGAAATTCAAAAGACTGGCCATTCACGGTGTATTAGCCCATTGTAAGTCGTATGAGCATGGTTTCAAAAAAAAACGCGACGGTCATAAAGTTTGCGCAGAGTCGATATTCGATCGGTTTTTTCGTGCACCGTCTCGAAAATTCAAAATACTGGTCTTTCCCGTCTTATTAGCCCATGAGAAGTCGTACAAGCACACTTTCGCAAAAAAATACGACGGTCATAAACTTTGCGCGAAGTCGCGCGCGAGTCGTGTTTCGATCGGTTTTTCATGACCGTCTCAGAAATTCAAAATACTGGCCATTCACGATGTATTAGCCCATGGTAAGTCGTATGAGCATGGTTTCACGAAAAAACGCGACGGTCATAAAGTTTGCACAGAGTCGATATTCGATCGGTTTTTCGTGCACCGTCTCGGAAATTCAAAATACTGGTCTTTCCCGTCTTTTTAGCCCATGAGAAGTCGTACAAGCACACTTTCGCAAAAAAATACGACGGTCATAAACTTTGCGCGAAGTCGCGCCCGAGTCGAGTTTCGATCGGTTTTTCGTGCACCGTCTCGGAAATTCAAAATACTGGCCATTCACGATGTATTAGCCCATGGTAAGTCATATGAGCATGGTTTCACGAAAAAATGCGACGGTCGTAAACTTTGCGCAGAGTCGAGATTCTATCGGTTTTTCGTGCACCGTCTCGGAAATTCAAAATACTGGTCTTTCCCGTCTTATTAGCCCATGAGAAGTCGTACAGGCACGCTTTCACAAAAAAATACGACGGTCATAAACTTTGCACGAAGTCGCACGCGAATCTAGTTTCGATAGGTTTTTCGTGCACCGGCTCGGAAATTCAAAAGACTAGCCATTCACGATGTATTAGCCCTTGGTAAGTCATATGAGCATGGTCTCACGAAAAAACGTGACAGTCATAAACTTTGCGCAGAGTCGAGATTCGATCGGTTTTTCGTGCACAGTCTCGGAAATTCAAAATACTAGTCTTTCCCGTCTTATTAGCCCATGAGAAGTCGTACAGGCACGCTTTCGCAAAAAAATACGACGATCAAAAACTTTGCGCGAAGTCGCACGCGAGCCGAGTTTCGATCGGTTTTTCGTGCACCGTCTCGGAAATTCATAATACTGGCCATTCACGATGTATTAGCCCATGGTAAGTCGTATGAGCATGGTTTCACGAAAAAACGCGACGGTCATAAACTTTGCGCAGAGTCGAGATTCGATCGGTTTTTCGTGCACCGTCTTAGAAATTTAAAATACTGGTCTTTCCCGTCTTATTAGCCCATGAGAAGTCGTACAAGCAAGCTGTCGCAGAAAAATACGACAGTCATAAACTTTGCGCGAAGTCGCGCGCGAGTCGAGTTTCGATCGGTTTTTCGAGCACCGTCTCGGAAATTCAAAATACTGGCCATTCACGATGTATTATCCCATGGTAAGTCGTATGAGCATGGTTTCACGAAAAAACGCGACGGTCATAAAGTTTGTGCAGAGTCGATATTCGATCGGTTTTTCGTGCACCGTCTCGGAAATTCAAAATACTGGTCTTTCCCGTCTTATTAGCCCATGAGAAGTCGTACAAGCACACTTTCGCAAAAAGATACGACGGTCATAAACTTTGCGCGAAGTCGCGCGCGAGTCGAGTTTCGATCGGTTTTTCGTGCACCGTCTCGGAAATTCAAAATACTGGTCTTTCCCGTCTTATTAGCCCATGAGATGTCGAACAAGCACGCTTTCGCAAAAAAATACGACGGTCAAAAACTTTGCGCGAAGTCGCGCGCGAGTCGAGTTTCGATCGGTTTTTCGTGCACTGTCACGGAAATTCAAAATACTGGCCATTCACGATGTATTAGCCCATGGTAAGTCGTATGAGCATGGTTTCACGAAAAAATGCGACGGTCATAAACTTTGCGCAGAGTCGAGATTCGATCGGTTTTTCGTGCACCGTCTCGGAAATTCAAAATACTGGTCTTTCCCGTCTTATTAGCCCAGGAGAAGTCGTACAAGCACACTTTCACAAAAAAATACGACGGTCATAAACTTTGCGCGAAGTCGCGCGCGAGTCTAGTTTCGATCGGTTTTTCGTGCACCGTCTCGGAAATTCAAAATACTGGCCATTCACGATGTATTAGCCCATGGTAAGTCGTATTAGCATGGTTTCACGAAAAAAACGCGACGGTCATAAACTTTGCGCAGAGTCGAGATTCGATCGGTTTTTCGTGGATCGTCTCGGAAATTGAAAATACTGGTCTTTCCCATCTTATTAGCCCATGAGAAGTCGTACAGGCACGCTTTCGTAAAAAAATACGACGGTCATAAACTTTGCGCGAAGTCGCGCGCGAGTCGAGTTTCGATCGGTTTTTTGAGGACCATCTCGGAAATTCAAAATACTGGCCATTCACGATGTATTAGCCCATGGTAAGTCGTATTAGCATGGTTTCACGAAAAAACGCGACGGTCATAAAGTTTGCGCAGAGTCGATATTCGATCGGTTTTTCGTGCACCGTCTCGGAAATTCAAAATACTTGTCTTTCCCGTCTTATTAGCCCATGAGAAGTCGTACAGGCACGCTTTCGCAAAAAAAAATACGACGGTCATAAACTTTGCGCGAAGTCGCGCACGAGTCGAGTTTCGATAGGTTTTTCGTGCACCGGCTCGGAAATTCAAAATACTGGCCATTCACGATGTATTAGCCCATGATAAGTCGTATGAGCATGGTTTCATGAAAAAATGCGACGGTCATAAAGTTTGTGCAGAGTCGATATTCGATCGGTTTTTCGTGCACCGTCTCGGAAATTCAAAATACTGGTCTTTCCCGTCTTATTAGCCCATGAGAAGTCGTACAAGCACACTTTCGCAAAAAAATACGACGGTCATAAACTTTGTGCGAAGTCGCGCGCGAATCGAGTTTCGTTCGGTTTTTCGTGCACCGTCTCGGAAATTCAAAATACTGGCCATTCACGATGTATTAGCCCATGGTAAGTCGTATGAGCATGGTTTCACGAAAAAACGCGACGGTCATAAACTTTGCGTAGAGTCGAGATTCGATCGGTTTTTCGTGCACCGTCTCGGAAATTTAAAATACTGGTCTTTCCCGTCTTATTAGCCCATGAGAAGTCGTACAAGCAAGCTGTCGCAGAAAAATACGACAGTCATAAACTTTGCGCGAAGTCGCGCGCGAGTCGAGTTTCGATCGGTTTTTCGAGCACCGTCTCGGAAATTCAAAATACTGGCCATTCACGATGTATTATCCCATGGTAAGTCGTATGAGCATGGTTTCACGAAAAAACGCGACGGTCATAAAGTTTGTGCAGAGTCGATATTCGATCGGTTTTTCGTGCACCGTCTCGGAAATTCAAAATACTGGTCTTTCCCGTCTTATTAGCCCATGAGAAGTCGTACAAGCACACTTTCGCAAAAAGATACGACGGTCATAAACTTTGCGCGAAGTCGCGCGCGAGTCGAGTTTCGATCGGTTTTTCGTGCACCGTCTCGGAAATTCAAAATACTGGTCTTTCCCGTCTTATTAGCCCATGAGATGTCGAACAAGCACGCTTTCGCAAAAAAATACGACGGTCAAAAACTTTGCGCGAAGTCGCGCGCGAGTCGAGTTTCGATCGGTTTTTCGTGCACTGTCACGGAAATTCAAAATACTGGCCATTCACGATGTATTAGCCCATGGTAAGTTGTATGAGCATGGTTTCACGAAAAAATGCGACGGTCATAAACTTTGCGCAGAGTCGAGATTCGATCGGTTTTTCGTGCACCGTCTCGGAAATTCAAAATACTGGTCTTTCCCGTCTTATTAGCCCAGGAGAAGTCGTACAAGCACACTTTCACAAAAAAATACGACGGTCATAAACTTTGCGCGAAGTCGCGCGCGAGTCTAGTTTCGATCGGTTTTTCGTGCACCGTCTCGGAAATTCAAAATACTGGCCATTCACGATGTATTAGCCTATGGTAAGTCGTATTAGCATGGTTTCACGAAAAAAACGCGACGGTCATAAACTTTGCGCAGAGTCGAGATTCGATCGGTTTTTCGTGGATCGTCTCGGAAATTGAAAATACTGGTCTTTCCCATCTTATTAGCCCATGAGAAGTCGTACAGGCACGCTTTCGTAAAAAAATACGACGGTCATAAACTTTGCGCGAAGTCGCGCGCGAGTCGAGTTTCGATCGGTTTTTTGAGCACCATCTCGGAAATTCAAAATACTGGCCATTCACGATGTATTAGCCCATGGTAAGTCGTATGAGCATGGTTTCACGAAAAAACGCGACGGTCATAAAGTTTGCGCAGAGTCGATATTCGATCGGTTTTTCGTGCACCGTCTCGGAAATTCAAAATACTTGTCTTTCCCGTCTTATTAGCCCATGAGAAGTCGTACAGGCACGCTTTCGCAAAAAAAATACGACGGTCATAAACTTTGCGCGAAGTCGCGCGCGAGTCGAGTTTCGATAGGTTTTTCGTGCACCGGCTCGGAAATTCAAAATACTGGCCATTCACGATGTATTAGCCCATGATAAGTCGTATGAGCATGGTTTCATGAAAAAATGCGACGGTCATAAAGTTTGTGCAGAGTCGATATTCGATCGGTTTTTTCGCGCACCGTCTCGGAAATTCAAAATACTGGTCTTTCCCGTCTTATTAGCCCATGAGAAGTCGTACAAGCACACTTTCGCAAAAAAATACGACGGTCATAAACTTTGTGCGAAGTCGCGCGCGAATCGAGTTTCGTTCGGTTTTTCGTGCACCGTCTCGGAAATTCAAAATACTGGCCATTCACGATGTATTAGCCCATGGTAAGTCGTATGAGCATGGTTTCACGAAAAAACGCGACGGTCATAAACTTTGCGTAGAGTCGAGATTCGATCGGTTTTTCGTGCACCGTCTCGGAAATTTAAAATACTGGTCTTTCCCGTCTTATTAGCCCATGAGAAGTCGTACAAGCACGCTTTCACAAAAAAATACGACGGTCAAAAACTTTGCGCGAAGTCGCGCACGAGTCGAGTTTCGATCGGTTTTTCGTGCACCGTCTCGGAAATTCAAAATACTTGTCTTTCCGTCTTATTAGCCCATGAGAAGTCGTACAGGCACGCTTTCGCAAAAAAAATACGACAGTCATAAACTTTGCGCGAAGTCACGCGCGAGTCGAGTTTCGATAGGTTTTTCGTGCAACGTCTCGGAAATTCAAAATACTGGCCATTCACGATGTATTAGCCCATGGTAAGTCGTATGAGCATGGTTTCACGAAAAAATGCGACGGTCATAAACTTTCCGAGAAGTCAAGATTCGATCAGTTTTTCGTGCACCGTCTCGGAAATTCAAAATACTGGTCTTTCCCGTCTTATTAGCCCATGAGAAGTCATACAAGCACGCTTTCGCAAAAAAATACGACGGTCAAAAACTTTGCGCGAAGTCGCGCGCGAGTCGAGTTTCGATAGGTTTTTTTTGGTAAATAAAGATAATGTATTTTGTAAAAGATTTGTACAAAGAAGCTTTGTCTACACAAGCTATAGACTAAAGCCTGAAGTCTCTTAGTGTAGTCGAGAAGATTGTACCCCACCTAAAGAAGGTGAAATGGGCACACTTCATCAAACTCATTTCCAAGAGTAGCACAAGGAAGTTAATAAAAAATGCAATAGCTAGACTGTTCTGGAGTACTTGTGGATACATCACAAAATATAAGCTTTGCCCCATAATACATTACAATCTTCATCATTATTCAATTCTTGCTCCATGTTGTGAAAATCTTGTGAAAAAATTGAATCTTGTGAAAATCTCTTTCTCTCTTCTTGTTAGGTGCTCTATATTCAATTCTTGCTCCATGCATGATCGTGAGTCCTGAAGAATCTCTATCAGAATTTTAGCTTTGTTCATGTTGTGACACTCAAAAATTCTGCCACACCTCTCTTTCCAAATCCACCAAATAGCACATCTGAATATAATTCTTGCTAGTTGTGTAAGAGGACCCTTTCTTGAGAAGCCTTGCATTAGCCTTTCTAGTTCATGATGCAAGTTTGGCCGTGGTAGCCTTTGAAGATCAAATCGCTTCAAGATCTCTTCCCATATCCAAGATGAATAATCACAAGCAAAGTATAGATGGTCAACGCTTTCTTCCTTTTGCATACACAAAGAGCACCGATTTACAATATAAATACCTCTTCGCTGCATATTGTCCATCGTAGGAAGTTTGCCGAGAAGGGCCTGCCATGTACATAAGGAATGTCGCTGTGAGCATGGACTATCCCATGTCCAACTACTTTGGATCCACTTGTTGTTTCGTCGTCTAATTTGGTTCCATGCAGATGTAGCACTAAATTTACCGTTATCATGAAGCCAAATAAGCATATCTGAAGAGTTGTTCTTGATTGGAATAGCCCTAATAGTCGGCCAAAGTAATAACATGTCAGGGGAGGTAGGGTTGGGAAGACACCAAGTACCATTGTTAATGAATTCAGAAACCTTCCAGTCTTTGGGAGCCCCCAGATCCTGTCGTACTCTATCACCAAATATCTGAAATATACTTTTCCCATTCACCCAAGGATCATACCACATATTAATATTGGTTCCAGAAGAAATCACATAAGAAATATTGTTACGTAGCCATCGCCTTGCCTTCAGAATTCCTTTCCAAGCAGAAGAATGAGATGTTTTTGCAGATGTTTCCCAGATTGATTCCTTGGTTAGGTACCTAGCAAAAACCCATTGTGACCATAAGGAAGACTTGTTTTGTAAAATATCCCATAATTGTTTTACCATACAAGCTTTATTCCAATCTCTAATATGTCGAAGATTCAGCCCCCCTTCATCCTTCGGTTTGCAAATGCTGTCCCAATTCACCATGTGCATTGCCTTACCATCTGTGCCATTCCAAAAGAAGTTCATAAGTAATTTATCAATA
Source organism: Ensete ventricosum (assembly GCA_029747655.1). NCBI lineage: Eukaryota > Viridiplantae > Streptophyta > Magnoliopsida > Zingiberales > Musaceae > Ensete > Ensete ventricosum. The sequence continues at coordinate 123,655 of JAQQAF010000026.1, read as the reverse complement.
TCATGGAGAAGCCCGGCAGGTAGAAGGAATGCATGAGACCAATAAATAGAATAAGAGATCAACACAGATCGAATAAGTTCAAGTCGTCCAGCTTTAGAAAGAAGCCTATTTTTCCAAGAGGAAATTCTGTTCTTAATTTTTTGTATGATAGGCTGACAGGAGGCTTTGTTGATTCCAGTGGATATAAGTGGGAGACCCAAGTAAGGAACCGGTAAATTTCCTTTAGCAACTCCCAATGTTTGAGCAATATGATCCTTATTGTCAATGCAAGCACCCACATATACTTTGCTCTTTGTATGGTTTAGCTTAAGACCAGAAACTTTACCAAATTCATTGAGAATATCTGCCAGATTACTCACAGAAACTGGATCATCTCGAAGGAAGATAATAAGGTCGTCGGCAAATGTTATGTGAGAGATATAAACAGAACCATAATGTGGTACCATAATTTTGCCATTGGAAACAGCCTCTTCTAACATACAACTGAGCCCTTCCATTGCAATGGTAAAAAGATAAGGAGATAGTGGATCGCCTTGCCGAATGCCATTCTTACTCCCAAAGAAGCCAATAGGTGAACCATTAAAGAGAATTGAAAATTTTGGAGTTTCCAAGTAACATTGAATCCATTTAACCCAGTGCTGAGGGAAGCCCATATTATGGAGCATCATGTAAATAAAATTCCTATTGACTGAGTCAAAGGCCTTTCGTAAATCAGCTTTAAAACAGATCTTTTTCCCTCTTGTTTTAGAATGTAGATCCTTAACCAAATCATTAGCAAGCAGGACATTATGATGGATTCTCCTCCCTTTAAGAAAAGCAGCCTGATTAGGACTAATGACCTTATTCATGACCTTTTGTAGTCTATCTGCCAGCAACTTAGAGATAACCTTATAAATAAAGTTGCACAGTGAAATAGGACGGTAGTTCTCCAATGAATCGGCTCCATCATTTTTAGGCACTAAAGAAATAAAAGTGCAATTCATTTCTTTAAGAATGTGACCTGAGGAGAAAAAATGTCGACAAGCTTTTATGACATCGTTGCCTACAATAGCCCATGCAATTTGATAAAACTCAGCTGGAAATCCATCTGGACCAGGGCTTTTGTGCTTCGGGGACTTAAAAACAACTTTCACAATTTCATCATCCGTTATTGGGGCATTAAGATGAGAGAGGGCTTCAGAATCAAGTCGTCTTGTAGGCCCAACATGAATACTATTAGGCTGCTGTTCCTGATTGAGTAAGGAATAAAAAAATTGCTTGGTGTAATTTTTAACCTCATCCAGATCCTCAATGAGATTACCATCTATACCTTTGCATTTTTTTATGCGATTAGTAGCCCTTCTGGTAGCAATAGCAGCATAGAAAAACTTCGTATTAGAATCCCCTAAAGTAAGCCAATGCTGTCGTGACTTCTGTTTCAAAAAGCATTCCTCCTGCTTCAAAGCTTGCATAAAGTTATTTCTAGCAACAGCCTCTTTGTATATAAGATTCGCATCCAAAGGTTGAAGATTTAGCTCGCTTTGCACAGCCATAAGTTCTTTCTTGCATAACTGAACCCTATCGTTGATATTTCCAAATGTAATTGAATTCCACTTCTTCAGTGCTGCTTTACATGCTTTTAGTTTTTGACATAGGATGTAAGGGGGAGAACCAAATACATTAATGTCCCAAGCTGACTTAATAACTTCGAGGAACTTTGGGTGAGAACTCCACATATTAAAAAATCTAAAAGGTTTCTTGACTCTGGGTAGTGCTTTATCTGCATGTATATGCATAATAGAGTGATCCGAAAATAACTTAGCACCGTACTCAAGAAGTGAATCTGGGAAAACTGCTAACCATTCCTGATTAATCAAACATCTGTCAAGTCGAGCCATAATTTTTCTTTCAGCAGTACTTTGATTGTTCCATGAGAACCAATCAATCACCTACAGATTTCATGTCAGTCAATGCAGCAGTATCTATACAATCATTAAAATGTTGAAGCTGACATTCGGAAAGCACTCTACCCCCCACTTTCTCATTTGTGTATCTGACAGTATTAAAGTCACCGAGAACAGCCCATGGTACTGTAGGATAACTATTTGCAATGCTAACCAGATCACGCCATAGAGCATTCCTGTCAGACATACTGTTAGATGCATAAATACCGGTAATATTGAATTGACATCCAGTCTGTTTATCCTCTGCCTTAAGATGAATGAATTGATTAGTAGCAGAAATAAACCAAGCAGTAACAAGGTTAGGATGCCATAAGACCCAAACTCGACCATAAGTATCCTGAGAATCATTAGTAAAAAGTTCTGCCTCAGGCCATATTAAATTCTTCTGAACTCGAACACGATGATCGTGTTCTTCTTGTTAGGTGCTCTGTATTCAATTCTTGCTCCATACATGATCGTGAGTCCTGAAGAATCTCTATCAGAATTTGAGCTTTGTTCATGTTGTGACACTCAAAAATTCTGCCACACCTCTCCTTCCAAATCCACCAAATAGCACATCTGAATATAATTCGTGCTAGTTGTGTAAGAGGCCCCTTTCTTGAGAAGCTTTGCATAAGCATTTCTAATTCATGATGCAAGTTTGGCCGTGGTAGCCTTTGAAAATCAAATCGCTTCAAGATCTCCTTCCATATCCAAGATGAATAATCACAAGCAAAGTAGAGATGGTCAACACTTTCTTCATTTTGCATACACAAAAAGCACCGATTTACAATATAAATACCTCTTCGCTGCATATTGTCCATCGTAGGAAGTTTGCCGAGAAGGGCCTGCCATGTACATAAGGAATGTCGCTGTGAGCATGAACTATCCCATGTCCAACTACTTTGGATCCACTTGCGCAGAGTCGAGATTCGATCGGTTTTTCGTGCACCGTCTCGGAAATTTAAAATACTGGTCTTTCCGATCTTATTAGCCCATGAGAGGTCGTACAGGCACGCTTTCGCAAAAAAAATACGACGGTCATAAACTTTGCGCGAAGTCGCGCGCGAGTCGAGTTTCGATCGGTTTTTCGTGCACCGTCTTAGAAATTCAAAATACTGGTCTTTCCCGTCTTATTAGCCCATGAGATGTCGTACAAGCACGCTTTCGCAAAAAAATACGACGGTCAAAAACATTGCGCGAAGTCGCGCGCGAGTCGAGTTTCGATCGGTTTTTCGTACACCATGTCGGAAATTCAAAATCCTGGCCATTCACGATGTATTAGCCCATGGTAAGTCGTATGAGCATGGTTTCACGAAAAAATGCGACGGTCATAAACTTTGCGCAGAGTCGAGATTCGATCGGTTTTTTGTGCACCGTTTTGGAAATTTAAAATATTGGTCTTTCCCGTCTTATTAGCCCATTAGAAGTCGTACAGGCACGCTTTCGCAAAAAAATACGACGGTCATAAACTTTGCGCGAAGTCGCGCGCGAGTCGAGTTTCGATCGGTTTTTCGTGCACCGTCTCGGAAATTCAAAATACTGGCCATTCACGTTGTATTAGCCCATGGTAAGTCGTATGAGCATGGTTTCACGAAAAAACGCGACGGTCATAAACTTTGCGCAGAGTCGAGTTTCGATCGGTTTTTCGTGCACCGTCTCGGAAATTCAAAATACTTGTCTTTCCCGTCTTATTAGCCCATGAGAAGTCGTACAGGCACGCTTTCGTAAAAAAAATACGACGGTCAGAAACTTTGCGCGAAGTCGCGCGCGAGTCGAGTTTCGATAGGTTTTTCGTGCACTGTCTCGGAAATTCAAAAGACTGGCCATTCACGGTGTATTAGCCCATGGTAAGTCGTATGAGCATGGTTTCACGAAAAAACGCGATGGTCATAAAGTTTGCGCAGAGTCGATATTCGATCGGTTTTTCGTTCACCGTCTCGGAAATTCAAAATACTGGTCTTTCCCGTCTTATTATTTTTTTTTGGTAAGTAAAGATAATGTATTTTGTAAAAGATTTGTACAAAGAAGCTTTGTCTACACAAGCCATAGACTAAAGCCTGAAGTCTTTTAGTGTAGTCGAGAAGATTGTACCCCACCTAAAGAAGGTGAAATGGGCACACTTCATCAAACTCATTTCCAAGAGTTGCACAAGGAAGTTAATAAAAAATGCAATAGCTAGACTGTTCTGGAGTACTTGTGGATACATCACAAAATATAAGCTTTGCCCCATAATACATTACAATCTTCATCATTATTCGAGTGATTATTGACTAATGAAAAAATTGAATCTTGTGAAGATCTCTCTCTCTTCTTGTTAGGTGCTCTATATTCAATTCTTGCTCCATGCATGATCGAGAGTCCTGAAGAATCTCTATCAGAATTTGAGCTTTGTTCATGTTGTGACACTCAAAAATTCTGCCACACCTCTCCTTCCAAATCCACCAAATAGCACATCTGAATATAATTCTTGCTAATTGTGTAAGAGGACCCTTTCTTGAGAAGCCTTGCATTAGCCTTTCTAGTTCATGATGCAAGTTTGGCCGTGGTAGCCTTTGAAGATCAAATCGCTTCAAGATCTCTTCCCATATCCAAGATGAATAAGCACAAGCAAAGTATAGATGGTCAACACTTTCTTCCTTTTGCATACACAAAGAGCACCGATTTACAATATAAATACCTCTTCGCTGCATATTGTCCATCGTAGGAAGTTTGCCGAGAAGGGCCTGCCATGTACATAAGGAATGTCGCTGTGAGCATGGACTATCCCATGTCCAACTACTTGGGATCCACTTGTTGTTTCGTCGTTTAATTTGGTTCCATGCAGATGTAGCACTAAAATTACCATTATCATGAAGCCAAATAAGCATATCTGAAGAGTTGTTCTTGATTGGAATAGCCCTAATAGTCGGCCAAAGTAATAACATGTCTGGGGAGGTAGGGTTAGGAAGACACCATGTACCATTGTTAATGAATTTAGAAACCTTCCAGTCTTTGGGAGCCCCCAGATCCTGTCGTACTCTTTTTTTTTTTTGGTAAGTAAAGATATTGTATTTTATAAAAAAATTTGTACAAAGAAGCTTTGTCTACACAAGCCATAGACTAAAGCCTGAAGTCTCTTAGTGTAGTCGAGAAGATTGCACCCCACCTAAAGAAGGTAAAATGGGCACGCTTCATCAAACTCATCTCCAAGAGTAGCATAAGGAAGTTAATAAATAATAAAATGCAATAGCTAGACTGTTCTGGACTACTTGTGGATACATCACAAAATATAAGCTTTGCCCCATATAATACATTACAATCTTCATCATTATTCGAGTGATTCTCGACGAATGGAAAAATTGAATCTTGTGAAAATATCTTTCTCTCTTCTTGTTAGGTGCTCTGTATTCAATTCTTGCTCCATACATGATCGTGAGTCCTGAAGAATCTCTATCAGAATTTGAGCTTTGTTCATGTTGTGACACTCAAAAATTCTGCCACACCTCTCCTTCCAAATCCACCAAATAGCACATCTGAATATAATTCGTGCTAGTTGTGTAAGAGGCCCCTTTCTTGAGAAGCTTTGCATAAGCATTTCTAATTCATGATGCAAGTTTGGTCGTGGTAGCCTTTGGAAATCAAATCGCTTCAAGATCTCCTTCCATATCCAAGATGAATAATCACAAGCAAAGTAGAGATGGTCAACACTTTCTTCATTTTGCATACACAAAGAGCACCGATTTACAATATAAATACCTCTTCGCTGCATATTGTCCATCGTAGGAAGTTTGCCGAGAAGGGCCTGCCATGTACATAAGGAATGTCGCTGTGAGCATGGACTATCCCATGTCCAACTACTTTGGATCCACTTGTTGTTTCGTCGTCTAATTTGGTTCCATGCAGATGTAGCACTAAATTTACCGTTATCATGAAGCCAAATAAGCATATCTGAAGAGTTGTTCTTGATTGTAATAGCCCTAATAGTCGGCCAAATTAATAACATGTCAGGGGAGGTAGGGTTGGGAAGACACCAAGTACCATTGTTAATGAATTCAGAAACCTTCCAGTCTTTGGGAGCCCCCAGATCCTGTCGTACTCTATCACCAAATATCTGAAATATGCTTTTCCCATTCACCCAAGGATCATACCACATATTAATATTGGTTCCAGAAGAAATCACATAAGAAATATTGTTACGTAGCCATCGCCTTGCCTTCAGAATTCCTTTCCAAGCAGCAGAATGAGATGTTTTTGCAGATGTTTCCCAGATTGATTCCTTGGTTAGGTACCTAGCAAAAACCCATTGTGACCATAAGGAAGACTTGTTTTGTAAAATATCCCATAATTACTTTACCATACAAGCTTTATTCCAATCTCTAATATGTCGAAGATTCAGCCCCCCTTCATCCTTCGGTTTGCAAATGCTGTCCCAATTCACCATGTGCATTGCCTTACCATCTGTGTCATTCCAAAAGAAGTTCATAAGTAATTTATCAATATATCATGGAGAAGCCCGGCTGGTAGAAGGAATGCATGAGACCAATAAATAGAATAAGAGGTCAACACAGATCGAATAAGTTCAAGTCGTCCAGCTTTAGAAAGAAGCCTATTTTTCCAAGAGGAAATTCTGTTCTTAATTTTTTGTATGATAGGCTGACAGGAGGCTTTGTTGATTCCAGTGGATATAAGTGGGAGACCCAAGTAAGGAACCGGTAAATATCCTTCAGCAACTCCCAATGTTTGAGCAATATGATCCTTATTGTCAATGCAAGCACCCACATATACTTTGCTCTTTGCATGGTTTAGCTTAAGACCAGAAACTTTACCAAATTCATTAAGAATATCTGCCAGATTACTCACAGAAACTGGATCATCTCGAAGGAAGATAATAAGGTCGTCGGCAAATGTTATGTGAGAGATATAAACAGAACCATAATGTGGTACCTTAATTTTGCCATTGGAAACAGCCTCTTCTAACATACAACTGAGCCCTTCCATTGCAATGGTAAAACGATAAGGAGATAGTGGATCACCTTGCCGAATGCCATTCTTACTCCCAAAGAAGCCAATAGGTGAACCATTAAAGAGAATTGAAAATTTTGGAGTTTCCAAGCAACATTGAATCCATTTAACCCAGTGCTGAGGGAAGCCCATATTATGGAGCATCATGTAAATAAAATCCCTATTGACTGAGTCAAAGGCCTTTCGTAAATCAGCTTTAAAACAGATCTTTTTCCCTCTTGTTTTAGAATGTAGATCCTTAACCAAATCATTAGCAAGCAGGACATTATGATGGATACTCCTCCCTTTAAGAAAAGCAGTCTGATTAGGACTAATGACCTTATTCATGACCTTTTGTAGTCTATCTGCCAGCAACTTAGAGATAACCTTATAAATAAAGTTGCACAGTGAAATAGGACGGTAGTTCTCCAATGAATCGGCTCCATCATTTTTAGGCACTAAAGAAATAAAAGTGCAATTCATTTCTTTCAGAATGTGACCTGAGGAGAAAAAATGTCGACAAGCTTTTATGACATCGTTGCCTACAATAGCCCATGCAATTTGATAAAACTCAGCTGGAAATCCATCTGGACCAGGGCTTTTGTGCTTCGGGGACTTAAAAACAACTTTCACAATTTCATCATCCGTTATTGGGGCATTAAGATGAGAGAGGGCTTCAGAATCAAGTCGTCTTGTAGGCCCAACATGAATACTATTAGGCTGCTGTTCCTGATTGAGTAAGGAATAAAAAAATTGCTTGGTGTAATTTTTAACCTCATCCAGATCCTCAATGAGATTACCATCTATACCTTTGCATTTTTTGATGCGATTAGTAGCCCTTCTGGTAGCAATAGCAGCATAGAAAAACTTCGTATTAGAATCCCCTAGAGTAAGCCAATGCTGTCGTGACTTCTGTTTCAAAAAGCATTCCTCCTGCTTTAAAGCTTGTATAAAGTTATTTCTAGCAACAGCCTCTTTGTATATAAGATTCGCATCCAGAGATTGAAGATTTAGCTCGCTTTGCACAGCCATAAGTTCTTTCTTGCATAACTGAACTCTGTCGTTGATATTTCCAAATGTAGTTGAATTCCACTTCTTCAGTGCTGCTTTGCATGATTTTAGTTTTTGACATAGGATGTAAGGGGGAGAACCAAATACATTAATGTCCCAAGCTGACTTAATAACTTCGAGGAACTTTGGGTGAGAACTCCACATATTAAAAAATCTAAAAGGTTTCTTGACTCTTGGTAGTGCTTTATCTGCATGTATATGCATAATAGAGTGATCCGAAAATAACTTAGCACCGTACTCAAGAAGTGAATCAGGGAAAACTGCTAATCATTCCTGATTAATCAAACATCTGTCAAGTCGAGCCATAATTTTTCTTTCAGCAGTACTTTGATTGTTCCATGAGAACCAATCACCTACAGATTTCATGTCAGTCAATGCAGCAGTATCTATACAATCATTAAAATGTTGAAGCTGACATTCCGAAAGCACTCTACCCCCCACTTTCTCATTTGTGTATCTGACAGTATTAAAGTCACCGAGAACAACCCAAGGTACTGTAGGATAACTATTTGCAATGCTAACCAGATCACGCCATAGAGCATTCCTGTCAGACATACTGTTAGATGCATAAATACCGGTAATATTGAATTGACATCCAGTCTGTTTATCCTCTGCCTTAAGATACATGAATTGATTAGTAGCAGAAATAAACCAAGCAGTAACAAGATTAGGATGCCATAAGACCCAAACTCGACCATAAGTATCCTGAGAATCATTAGTAAAAAGTTCTGCCTCAGGCCATATTAAATTCTTCTGAACTTGAACACGATGATGTTTAATTTTTGTTTCCACAAGAATGACAATGTCACATGCAGCAGATCGGATTATTCTATTGAGCTCCCGACATTTCTCAGTCTTATTAAGTCCACGAACATTCCAACAGCTTATTTTCATCAATACTAGATAGAAGGAAGAGCATGCGATTTTGGGAGGACACTACCATCCTTTTTCTTATCCTTTGATTTTGCATGGTCCTCTCGCATAATATCTTTACCCTTTAATCCTTTATTCCTATATTTATCCACCTCATCCACAGCTTGCAAATGTTTAAATTTTTGCGTACCTTGAGGCAAGGAGTCCTGAATAGCGGGATGTGTCGAAGAGCGATGAGTTTGGTGAGTTGCAATGTCTTGGTTCCCAAGAGGTTGTTGAAATGAAATTTCCTGATTATCTGAAGGAGTGATTCGTGAAGGCGAGGTTGTTATTGGGGAGTGAGAACCTTGGGAAGCTCCTGCAGTGAAATTCTCTGATATAATAGGTAAAGATGGAAGTCCTGACTTGTCTTTCTCTTGTTCGTGTCGCTGCCCCAACGAGTCAGAGTGTTCAATCATCTTCTCCGCCATCACCACTGTTGGCACTGGAGTATCAGTGCTTGGATTAGTGGTAGTGACCCCATTCTGTGGCTCTTGGCGTGGTCGGTAGACCTGTGTGATTTTTTGTGAAGGCTGTTGGCAGGCACCATTTACATGTCCAAAAGATAGACAAACCTTGCATCGTTGTGGCTTCCAAGAATATGAGACTTTCACCTTTCGGGTGCTCCCATCAAGATCACGGTAAGAAACATCATTCGGCAGTTCCTCATCAGAAGAAACCATTACACAAGCTCTGGCAAAGGTCAATCTCGTTTGCGAAGCTGTTGCCTTATCAAGATACAATGGTTGTCCCAGGGTGCTGCAAAGCTTTGCAATAAAACGACGACCCCAGAGATGTAGTGGAAGTCCATGGAAAGAAACCCATATTGGGATAGACTGTAGACTGTCTAACTCCAATCTCACATCAGGTGCCCAGCGTCGTAGTATCATTGGATGACCACGGATAGTCCAAAATCCTTCAAGGACCCGTTGTAAATCTTCTTCCGAATAAAGCCTGCATACAAAGAATCCGGTCTCCAACATATGAAGATCAAATGTTGATATTCCCCATCGAGTTCTGATGTATGAGGATAGTGGGAAAAAGGATGTTCTTAGTCCAACAACGTAGCCCACAATTGCCATTGACCATGTCTCAATTAGTTCGTCGGAATCAATAGCCTCATACACAGCAATCTTCTGGTCAGCCTGTACTTCTGGAGCAAAAAAGTCCAGTCGAAGATCCGGACTACCCACTGGAGCCTTGAAGAGGCTACTCCAAGGCTTCGGATCTCGGGAAATAGGAGCTGGAGGTCGTGATCTAGATCGTGAACGACCTCGGGCCTAGTTCATTGAAGGAGCATCCCGTCGAGAAGAAGAAATCAGCGGTGGAACATCCTGGTGTGAAACCGGCCTAAGCTGCTGGGGAGGAACCAGCGGCTGTTGGAGAGGAGCAACCCCCTCCCGCGGTGAAGTAACCAGCGGCTGAGGAGCAACCCTCTCCCGCTGCTGGAGAGGGGCGTTCTGCTGTGAAGCAATCAGCCGCTGGGAAGAAGCCAGCGGAGGAGCATCCCGCTGGAACAGAGGATGCGAAGCAGAGTGCCGCGTCCGGCCGCTCGCATCCATGGCGTCGCTCGCCCTAGCCGCCAGCCGCCTAGGGGAGAGGAAGCCACCACCCTGCCCACACTAATGTCGCAGCCGTCGCCCCTTCCACGCCGATTGCAGAAGCAGCCGTCGCCCTTTCCACGCTGGAGTTGCCGCAGGAAGCGGCAGTGAACCCAGCCCCAATCGCAGCGCAGCTTCCACCGTTTCTTGCCCTAGAGTCCGTCCCGCGCCTAGGGGAGAAGAGCCGCCGCCCTTCCACGCCTGAAGTCGCCGATTCCCGGCCTGGAATCGCTGATCGCAGGAGTGATCGTAGAGGAGAAATCGCCCAAGGGAGCAATCGCAAGCACAAGCGCAAGGGAAGAGGTTGCCGTCCCCAGCGTCGATCGCAAGCGCAAGCGCAAGCCCAAGCAGAGCAGAGCACTCACGCACGCAAGGGAACGCAGGCCCATTCCCCCCCATTCCCAAGCCGATGCGTGCACCGTCTCTCCTCCTCTCTCTCTCCTCAGATCCTGTCGTACTCTATCAACAAATATCTGAAATATACTTTTCCCATTCACCCAAGGATCATACCACATATTAATATTGGTTCCAGAAGAAATCACATAAGAAATATTGTTACGTAGCCATCTCCTTGCCTTCAGAATTCCTTTCCAAGCAGCAGAATGAGATGTTTTTGCAGATACTTCCCAGATTGATTCCTTGGTAAGGTACCTAGCAAAAACCCAATGTGACCATAAAGAAGACTTGTTTTGTAAAATATCCCATAATTGCTTTACCATACCTCGACAGTCATAAACTTTGCGCAGAGTCGAGTTTCGATCGGTTTTTCGTGCACCGTCTCGGAAATTCAAAATACTGGTCTTTCCCGTCTTATTAGCCCAAGAGATGTCGTACAAGCACGCTTTTGCAAAAAAATACGACGGTCAAAAACTTTGCGCGAAGTCGCGCGCGAGTCGAGTTTCGATCGGTTTTTCGTGCACTGTCTTGGAAATTCAAAATACTGGCCATTCACGATGTATTAGCCCATGGTAAGTCGTATGAGCATGGTTTCACGAAAAAACGCGACGGTCATAAACTTTGCGCAGAGTCGAGATTCGATCGGTTTTTCGTGCACCGTCTCGGAAATCTAAAATACTGGTCTTTCCCGTCTTATTAGCCCATGAGAAGTCGTACAGGCACGCTTTCGCAAATAAATACGACGGTCATAAACTTTGCGCGAAGTCGCGCGCGAGTCAAGTTTCGATCGGTTTTTCGTGCACCGTCTCGGAAATTCAAAATACTGGCCATTCACGATGTATTAGCCCATGGTAAGTCGTATGAGCATGGTTTCACGAAAAAACGCGACGGTCATAAACTTTGCGCAGAGTCGAGATTCGATCGGTTTTTCGTGCACCGTCTCGGAAATTTAAAATACTGGTCTTTCCCGTCTTATTAGCCCATGAGAAATCGTACAGGCACGCTTTCGCAAAAAAATACGACGGTCATAAACTTTAGGCGAAGTCGCGCGTGAGTCGAGTTTGGATCGGTTTTTCGTGCACCGTCTCGGAAATTCAAAATACTGACCATTCACGATGTATTAGCCCATGGTAAGTCGTATGAGCATGGTTTCACGAAAAAACGCGACGGTCATAAACTTTGCGTAGAGTCGAGATTCGATCGGTTTTTCGTGCACCGTCTCAGAAATTCAAAATACTGGTCTTTCCCGTCTTATTAGCCCATGAGAAGTCATAAAAGCACGCTTTTGCAAAAAAATACGACAGTCAAAAACTTTGCGCGAAGTCGCGCGCGAGTCGAGTTTCGATCGGTTTTTCGTGCACCATCTCGGAAATTCAAAATACTGGCCATTCATGATGTATTAGCCCATGGTAAGTCGTATGAGCATGGTTTCACGAAAAAACGCGACGGTCATAAACTTTGCGCAGAGTCGAGATTCGATCGGTTTTTCGTGCACCGTCTCGGAAATCTAAAATACTGGACTTTCCCGTCTTATTCGCCCATGAGAAGTCGTACAGGCACGCTTTCGCAAAAAAATACGACGGTCATAAACTTTGCGCGAAGTCGCGCGCGAGTCGAGTTTCGATCGGTTTTTCGTGCACCGTCTCGGAAATTCAAAATACTGGCCATTCACGATGTATTAGCCCATGGTAAGTCGTATGAGCATGGTTTCACGAAAAAACGCGACGGTCATAAACTTTGCGCAGAGTCGAGATTCGATCGGTTTTTCGTGCACCGTCTCGGAAATTCAAAATACTGGTCTTTCCCATCTTATTAGCCCATGAGAAGTCATACAAGCACGCTTTCGCAAAAAAATACGAAGGTCAAAAACTTTGCGCGAAGTCGCGCGCGAGTCGAGTTTCGATCGGTTTTTCGTGCACCGTCTCGGAAATTCAAAATACTGGCCATTCACGATGTATTAGCCCTTGGTAAGTCGTATGAGCATGGTTTCACGAAAAAACGTGACAGTCATATACTTTGTGCAGAGTCGAGATTCGATCGGTTTTTCGTGCACCGTCTCGGAAATTCAAAATACTAGTCTTTCCCGTCTTATTAGCCCATGAGAAGTCGTACAGGCACGCTTTCGCAAAAAAATATGACGGTCAAAAACTTTCCGCGAAGTCGCGCGCGAGTCGAGTTTCGATCGGTTTTTCGTGCACCCTCTCGGAAATTCAAAATACTGGCCATTCACGATGTATTAGCACATGGTAAGTCGTATGAGCATGGTTTCACGAAAAAACGCGACGGTCATAAACTTTGCGCAGAGTCGAGATTCGATTGGTTTTTCGTGCACCGTCTCGGAAATTTAAAATACTGTTTTTTTTGGTAAGTAAAGATAATGTATTTTGTAATAGATTTGTACAAAGAAGCTTTGTCTACACAAGCCATAGACTAAAGCCTTAATTCTCTTAGTGTAGTCGAGAAGATTGCACCCCACCTAAAGAAGGTGAAATGGGCACGCTTCATCAAACTCATCTCCAAGAGTAGCATAAGGAAGTTAATAAATAATAAAATGCAATAGCTAGACTGTTCTGGACTACTTGTGGATACATCACAAAATATAAGTTTTGCCCCATATAATACATTACAATCTTCATCATTATTCGAGTGATTCTTGACGAATGGAAAAATTGAATCTTGTGAAAATATCTTTCTCTCTTCTTGTTAGGTGCTCTGTATTCAATTCTTGCTCCATACATGATCGTGAGTCCTGAAGAATCTCTATCAGAATTTGAGCTTTGTTCATGTTGTGACACTCAAAAATTCTGCCACACCTCTCCTTCCAAATCCACCATATAGCACATCTGAATATAATTCTTGCTAGTTGTGTAAGAGGCCCCTTTCTTGAGAAGCTTTGCATAAGCATTTCTAATTCATGATGCAAGTTTGGCCGTGGTAGCCTTTGAAAATCAAATCGCTTCAAGATCTCCTTCCATATCCAAGATGAATAATCACAAGCAAAGTAGAGATGGTCAACACTTTCTTCATTTTGCATACACAAAGAGCACCGATTTACAATATAAATACCTCTTCGCTGCATATTGTCCATCGTAGGAAGTTTGCCGAGAAGGGCCTGCCATGTACATAAGGAATGTCGCTGTGAGCATGGACTATCCCATGTCCAACTACTTTGGATCCACTTGTTGTTTCGTCGTCTAATTTGGTTCCATGCAGATGTAGCACTAAATTTACCGTTATCATGAAGCCAAATAAGCATATCTGAAGAGTGGTTCTTGATTGGAATAGCCCTAATAGTCGGCCAAAGTAATAACATGTCAGGGGAGGTAGGGTTGGGAAGACACCAAGTACCATTGTTAATGAATTCAGAAACCTTCCAGTCTTTGGGAGCCCCCAGATCCTGTCGTACTCTATCACCAAATATCTGAAATATACTTTTCCCATTCACCCAAGGATCATACCACATATTAATATTGGTTCCAGAAGAAATCACATAAGAAATATTGTTACGTAGCCATCGCCTTGCCTTCAGAATTCCTTTCCAAGCAGAAGAATGAGATGTTTTTGCAGATGTTTCCCAGATTGATTCCTTGGTTAGGTACCTTGCAAAAACCCATTGTGACCATAAGGAAGACTTGTTTTGTAAAATATCCCATAATTGCTTTACCATACAAGCTTTATTCCAATCTCTAATATGTCGAAGATTCAGCCCCCCTTCATCCTTCGGTTTGCAAATGCTGTCCCAATTCACCATGTGCATTGCCTTTCCATCTGTGCCATTCCAAAAGAAGTTCATAAGTAATTTATCAATATCATGGAGAAGCCCGGCAGGTAGAAGGAATGCATGAGACCAATAAATAGAATAAGAGATCAACACGGATCGAATAAGTTCGAGTCGTCCAGCTTTAGAAAGAAGCCTATTTTTCCAAGAGGAAATTCTGTTCTTAATTTTTTGTATGATAGGCTGACAGGAGGCTTTGTTGATTCCAGTGGATATAAGTGGGAGACCCAAGTAAGGAACCGGTAAATTTCCTTCAGCAACTCCCAATGTTTGAGCAATATGATCCTTATTGTCAATGCAAGCACCCACATATACTTTGCTCTTTGCATGGTTTAGCTTAAGACCAGAAACTTTACCAAATTCATTAAGAATATCTGCCAGATTACTCACAGAAACTGGATCATCTCGAGGGAAGCCCATATTATGGAGCATCATGTAAATAAAATTCCTATTGACTGAGTCAAAGGCCTTTCGTAAATCAGCTTTAAAACAGATCTTTTTCCCTCTTGTTTTAGAATGTAGATCCTTAACCAAATCATTAGCAAGCAGGACATTATGATGGATACTCCTCCCTTTAAGAAAAGCAGCCTGATTAGGACTAATGACCTTATTCATGACCTTTTGTAGTCTATCTGCCAGCAACTTAGAGATAACCTTATAAATAAAATTGCACAGTGAAATAGGACGGTAGTTCTCCAATGAATCGGCTCCATCATTTTTAGGCACTAAAGAAATAAAAGTGCAATTCATTTCTTTAAGAATGTGACCTGAGGAGAAAAAATGTCGACAAGCTTTTATGACATCGTTGCCTACAATAGCCCATGCAATTTGATAAAACTCAGCTGGAAATCCATCTGGACCAGGGCTTTTGTGCTTCGGGGACTTAAAAACAACTTTCACAATTTCATCATCCGTTATTGGGGCATTAAGATGAGAGAGAGCTTCAGAATCAAGTCGTCTTGTAGGCCCAACATGAATACTATTAGTCTGCTGTTCCTGATTGAGTAAGGAATAAAAAAATTGCTTGGTGTAATTTTTAACCTCATCCAGATCCTCAATGAGATTACCATCTATACCTTTGCATTTTTTGATGCGATTAGTAGCCCTTCTGGTAGCAATAGCAGCATAGAAAAACTTCGTATTAGAATCCCCTAGAGTAAGCCAATGCTGTCGTGACTTCTGTTTCAAAAAGCATTCCTCCTGCTTCAAAGCTTGCATAAAGTTATTTCTAGCAGCAGCCTCTTTGTATATAAGATTCGCATCGAGAGGTTGAAGATTTAGCTCGCTTTGCACAGCCATAAGTTCTTTCTTGCATAACTGAACCTTGTCGTTGATATTTCCAAATGTAGTTGAATTCCACTTCTTCAGTGCTGCTTTGCATGCTTTTAGTTTTTGACATAGGATGTAAGGGGGAGAACCAAATACATTAATGTCCCAAGCTGACTTAATAACTTCGAGGAACTTTGGGTGATAACTCCACATGTTAAAAAATCTAAAAGGTTTCTTGACTCTGGGTAGTGCTTTATCTGCATGTATATGCATAATAGAGTGATCCGAAAATAACTTAGCACCGTACTCAAGAAGTGAATCTGGGAAAACTGCTAACCATTCCTGATTAATCAAACATCTGTCAAGTCGAGCCATAATTTTTCTTTCAGCAGTACTTTGATTGTTCCATGAGAACCAATCACCTACAGATTTCATGTCAGTCAATGCAGCAGTATCTATACAATCATTAAAATGTTGAAGCTGACATTCGGAAAGCACTCTACCCCCCACTTTCTCATTTGTGTATCTGACAGTATTAAAGTCACCGAGAACAGCCCAAGGTACTGTAGGATAACTATTTGCAATGCTAACCAGATCACGCCATAAAGCATTCCTGTCAGACATACTGTTAGATGCATAAATACCGGTAATATTGAATTGACATCCAGTCTGTTTATCCTCTGCCTTAAGATGAATGAATTGATTAGTAGCAGAAATAAACCAAGCAGTAACAAGGTTAGGATGCCATAAGACCCAAACTCGACCATAAGTATCCTGAGAATCATTAGTAAAAAGTTCTGCCTCAGGCCATATTAAATTCTTCTGAACTCGAACACGATGAGAAGTCGTACAGGCACGCTTTCGCAAAAAAATACGACGGTCATAAACTTTGCGCGAAGTCGCGCGCGAGTCGAGTTTCGATCGGTTTTTCGAGCACCGTCTCGGAAATTCAAAATACTGGCCATTCACGATGTATTAGCCCATGGTAAGTCGTATGAGCATGGTTTCACGAAAAAACACGACGGTCATAAACTTTGCGCAGAGTCGAGATTCGATCTGTTTTTCGTGCACCGTCTCGAAAATTCAAAATACTAGTCATTCCCGTCTTATTAGCCCATGAGAAGTCGTACAGGCACGCTTTCGCAAAAAAATACGACGGTCAAAAACGTTGCGCGAAGTCGCGCGCGAGTCGAGTTTCTATCGGTTTTTCGTGCACCGTCTCGGAAATTCAAAATACTGGCCATTCACGATGTATTAGCCCATGGTAAGTCGTATGTGCATGGTTTCACGAAAAAACGCGACGGTCATAAACTTTGCGCAGAGTCGAGATTCGATCTGTTTTTCGTGCACCGTCTCGAAAATTCAAAATACTAGTCATTCCCGTCTTATTAGCCCATGAGAAGTCGTACAGGCACGCTTTCGCAAAAAAATACGACGGTCAAAAACTTTGCGCGAAGTCGCGCGCGAGTCGAGTTTCGATCGGTTTTTCGTGCACCGTCTCGGAAATTCAAAATACTGGCCATTCACGATGTATTAGCCCATGGTAAGTCGTATGAGCATGGTTTCACGACAAAACGCGACGGTCATAAACTTTGCGCAGAGTCGAGATTTGATCGGTTTTTCGTGCACCGTCTCGGAAATTTAAAATACTGGTCTTTCCTGTCTTATTAGCCCATGAGAAGTCGTACAGGCACGCTTTCGCAAAAAAATACGACGGTCATAAACTTTGCGCGAAGTCGCGCGCGAGTCGAGTTTCGATCGGTTTTTCGTGACCGTCTCAGAAATTCAAAATACTGGCCATTCACGATGTATTAGCCCATGGTAAGTCATTTGAGCATGGTTTAACGAAAAAACGCGACGGTCATAAACTTTGCGCAGAGTCGAGATTCGATCGGTTTTTCGTGCACCGTCTCGGAAATTCAAACTACTGGTCTTTCCCGTCTTATTAGCCCATGAGAAGTCGTACAAGCACACTTTCGCAAAAAAATACGATGGTCATAAACTTTGCGCGAAGTAGCGCGCGAGTCGAGTTTCGATCAGTTTTTCGTGCACCGTCTCGGAAATTCAAAATACTGGTCTTTCCCGTCTTATTAGCCCATGAGAAGTCGTACAGGCACGCTTTCGCAAAAAAATACGACGGTCATAAACTTTGCGCAAAGTCGCGCGCGAGTCGAGTTTCGATCGGTTTTTCGTGCACCGTCTCGGAAATTCAAAATACTGGCCATTCACGATGTATTAGCCCATGGTAAGTCGTATGAGCATGGTTTCACGAAAAAACGCGACGGTCATAAACTTTGCGCAGAGTCGAGATTCGATCGGTTTTTCGTGCACCGTCTCGGAAATTCAAAATACTGGTCTTTCCCGTCTTATTAGCCCATGAGAAGTCGTACAAGCACACTTTCGCAAAAAAATACGATGGTCATAAACTTTGCGCGAAGTAGCGCGCGAGTCGAGTTTCGATCGGTTTTTCGTGCACCGTCTCGGAAATTCAAAATTCTGGTCTTTCCCGTCTTATTAGCCCATGAGAAGTCGTACAGGCACGCTTTCGCAAAAAAATACGACGGTCAAAAACGTTGCGCGAAGTCGCGCGCGAGTCGAGTTTCTATCGGTTTTTCGTGCACCGTCTCGGAAATTCAAAATACTGGCCATTCACGATGTATTAGCCCATGGTAAGTCGTATGTGCATGGTTTCACGAAAAAACGCGACGGTCATAAACTTTGCGCAGAGTCGAGATTCGATCTGTTTTTCGTGCACCGTCTCGAAAATTCAAAATACTGGTCTTTCCCGTCTTATTAGCCCATGAGAAGTCGTACAGGCACGCTTTCGCAAATAAATACGACGGTCATAAACTTTGCGCGAAGTCGCGCGCGAGTCGAGTTTCGATCGGTTTTTCGTGCACCGTCTCGGAAATTCAAAATACTGGCCATTCACGATGTATTAGCCCATGGTAAGTCGTATGAGCATGGTTTCACGAAAAAACG
Organism: Ensete ventricosum; assembly: GCA_029747655.1. NCBI lineage: Eukaryota > Viridiplantae > Streptophyta > Magnoliopsida > Zingiberales > Musaceae > Ensete > Ensete ventricosum. The sequence continues at coordinate 104,741 of JAQQAF010000026.1, read as the reverse complement.
CGACGGTCATAAACTTTGCGCAGAGTCGAGATTTGATCGGTTTTTCGTGCACCGTCTCGGAAATTTAAAATACTGGTCTTTCCCGTCTTATTAGCCCATGAGAAGTCGTACAGGCACGCTTTCGCAAAAAAATACGACGGTCATAAACTTTGCGCGAAGTCGCGCGCGAGTCGAGTTTCGATCGGTTTTTCGTGACCGTCTCAGAAATTCAAAATACTGGCCATTCACGATGTATTAGCCCATGGTAAGTCATTTGAGCATGGTTTCACGAAAAAACGCGACGGTCATAAACTTTGCGCAGAGTCGAGATTCGATCGGTTTTTCGTGCACCGTCTCGGAAATTCAAAATACTGGTCTTTCCCGTCTTATTAGCCCATGAGAAGTCGTACAAGCACACTTTCGCAAAAAAATACAATGGTCATAAACTTTGCGCGAAGTAGCGCGCGAGTCGAGTTTCGATCGGTTTTTCGTGCACCGTCTCGGAAATTCAAAATACTGGTCTTTCCCGTCTTATTAGCCCATGAGAAGTCGTACAGGCACGCTTTCGCAAATAAATACGACGGTCATAAACTTTGCGCGAAGTCGCGCGCGAGTCGAGTTTCGATCGGTTTTTCGTGGACCGTCTCGGAAATTCAAAATACTGGCCATTCACGATGTATTAGCCCATGGTAAGTCGTATGAGCATGGTTTCACGAAAAAACGCGACGGTCATAAACTTTGCGCAGAGTCGAGATTCGATCGGTTTTTCGTGCACCGTCTCGAAAATTCAAAATACTAGTCATTCCCATCTTATTAGCCCATGAGAAGTCGTACAGGCACGCTTTCGCAAAAAAATACGACGGTCAAAAACTTTGCGCGAAGTCGCGCGCGAGTCGAGTTTCTATCAGTTTTTCGTGCACCGTCTCGGAAATTCAAAATACTGGCCATTCACGATGTATTAGCCCATGGTAAGTCGTATGTGCATGGTTTCACGAAAAAACGCGACGGTCATAAACTTTGCGCAGAGTCGAGATTCGATCGGTTTTTCGTGCACCGTCTCGGAAATTTAAAATATTGGTCTTTCCCGTCTTATTAGCCCATGAGAAGTCGTACAGGCACGCTTTCGCAAAAAAATACGACGGTCATAAACTTTGCGCGAAGTCGCGCGCGAGTCGAGTTTCGATCGGTTTTTCGAGCACCGTCTCGGAAATTCAAAATACTGGCCATTCACGATGTATTAGCCCATGGTAAGTCGTATGAGCATGGTTTCACGAAAAAACGCGACGGTCATAAACTTTGCGCAGAGTCGAGATTCGATCTGTTTTTCGTGCACCGTCTCGAAAATTCAAAATACTAGTCATTCCCGTCTTATTAGCCCATGAGAAGTCGTACAGGCACGCTTTCGCAAAAAAATACGACGGTCAAAAACTTTGCGCGAAGTCGCGCGCGAGTCGAGTTTCTATCGGTTTTTCGTGCACCGTCTCGGAAATTCAAAATACTGGCCATTCACGATGTATTAGCCCATTGTAAGTCGTATGTGCATGGTTTCACGAAAAAACGCGACGGACATAAACTTTGCGCAGAGTAGAGATTCGATCGGTTTTTCGTGCACCGTCTCGGAAATTTAAAATACTGGTCTTTCTCGTCTTATTAGCCCATGAGAAGTCGTACAGGCACGCTTTCGCAAAAAAATACGACGGTCATAAACTTTGCGCGAAGTCGCGCGCGAGTCGAGTTTCGATCGGTTTTTCGTGCACCGTCTCGGAAATTCAAAATACTGGTCTTTCCCGTCTTATTAGCCCATTAGATGTCGTACAAGCACGCTTTCGCAAAAAAATACGACGGTCAAAAACTTTGCGCAAAGTTGCGCTCGAGTCGAGTTTCGATCGGTTTTTCGTGCACCATCTCGGAAATTCAAAATCCTGGCCATTCACGATGTATTAGCCCATGGTAAGTCGTATGAGCATGGTTTCACGAAAAAATGCGACGGTCATAAACTTTGCGCAGAGTCGAGATTCGATCCGTTTTTCGTGCACCGTCTCGGAAATTCAAAATACCGGCCATTCACGATGTATTAGCCCATGGTAAGTCGTATGAGCATGGTTTCACGAAAAAACGCGACCGTCATAAACTTTGCGCTAACTCACGCGCGAGTCGAGTTTCGATCGGTTTTTCGTGCACCGTCTCGGAAATTCAAAATACTGGCTATTCACGATGTATTAGCCCATGGTAAGTCGTATGAGCATGGTTTCACGAAAAAACGCGACGGTCATAAACTTTACGCAGAGTCGAGTTTCGATCGGTTTTTCGTGCACCGTCTCGGAAATTCAAAATACTTGTCTTTCCTGTCTTATTAGCCCATGAGAAGTCGTACAGGCACGCTTTCGCAAAAAAAATACCACGGTCATAAACTTTGCGCGAAGTCGCGCGCGAGTCGAGTTTCGATAGGTTTTTCGTGCACCGTCTCGGAAATTCAAAATACTTGTCTTTCCCGTCTTATTAGCCCATGAGATGTCGTACAAGCACGCTTTCGCAAAAAAATACGACGGTCATAAACTTTGCTCGAAGTCGAGCGCGAGTCGAGTTTCGATCGGTTTTTCCTGCACCGTCTCGGAAATTCAAAATACTGGCCATTCACGATGTATTAGCCCATGGTAAGTCGTATGAGCATGGTTTCACGAAAAAACGCGACCGTCATAAACTTTGAGCTAAGTCGCGCGCGAGTCGAGTTTCGATCGGTTTTTCGTGCACCGTCTCCGAAATTCAAAATACTGGCTATTCACGATGTATTAGCCCATGGTAAGTCGTATGAGCACGGTTTCACGAAAAAACGCGACGGTCATAAACTTTGCGCAGAGTCGAGATTCTATCGGTTTTTCGTGCACCGTCTCGGAAATTCAAAATACTGGTCTTTCCCGTCTTATTAGCCCATGAGAAGTCGTACAAGCACACTTTCGCAAAAAAATACGATGGTCATAAACTTTGCGCGAAGTAGCGCGCGAGTCGAGTTTCGATCGGTTTTTCGCGCACCGTCTCGGAAATTCAAAATACTGGTCTTTCCCGTCTTATTAGCCCAAGAGAAGTCGTACAGGCACGCTTTCGCAAATAAATACGACGGTCATAAACTTTGCGCGAAGTCGCGCGCGAGTCGAGTTTCGATCGGTTTTTCGTGGACCGTCTCGGAAATTCAAAATACTGGCCATTCACGATGTATTAGCCCATGGTAAGTCGTATGAGCATGGTTTCACGAAAAAACGCGACGGTCATAAACTTTGCGCAGAGTCGAGATTCGATCGGTTTTTCGTGCACCGTCTCGAAAATTCAAAATACTAGTCATTCCCGTCTTATTAGCCCATGAGAAGTCGTACAGGCACGCTTTCGCAAAAAAATACGACGGTCAAAAACTTTGCGCGAAGTCGCGCGCGAGTCGAGTTTCTATCGGTTTTTCGTGCACCGTCTCGGAAATTCAAAATACTGGCCATTCACGATGTATTAGCCCATGGTAAGTCGTATGTGCAAGGTTTCACGAAAAAACGCGACGGTCATAAACTTTGCGCAGAGTCGAGATTCGATCGGTTTTTCGTGCACCGTCTCGGAAATTTAAAATATTGGTCTTTCCCGTCTTATTAGCCCATAAGAAGTCGTACAGGCACGCTTTCGCAAAAAAATACGACGGTCATAAACTTTGCGCGAAGTCGCGCGCGAGTCAAGTTTCGATCGGTTTTTCGAGCACCGTCTCGGAAATTCAAAATACTGGCCATTCACGATGTATTAGCCCATGGTAAGTCGTATGAGCATGGTTTCACGAAAAAACGCGACGGTCATAAACTTTGCGCAGAGTCGAGATTTGATCTGTTTTTCGTGCACCGTCTCGAAAATTCAAAATACTAGTCATTCCCGTCTTATTAGCCCATGAGAAGTCGTACAGGCACGCTTTCGCAAAAAAATACGACGGTCAAAAACTTTGCGCGAAGTCGCGCGCGAGTCGAGTTTCTATCGGTTTTTCGTGCACCGTCTCGGAAATTCAAAATAGTGGCCATTCACGATGTATTAGCCCATGGTAAGTCGTATGTGCATGGTTTCACGAAAAAATGCGACGGACATAAACTTTGCGCAGAGTAGAGATTCGATCGGTTTTTCGTGCACCGTCTCGGAAATTTAAAATACTAGTCTTTCTCGTCTTATTAGCCCATGAGAAGTCGTACAGGCACGCTTTCGCAAAAAAATACGACGGTCATAAACTTTGCGCGAAGTCGCGCGCGAGTCGAGTTTCGATCGGTTTTTCGTGCGCCGTCTCGGAAATTCAAAATACTGGTCTTTCCCGTCTTATTAGCCCATTAGATGTCGTACAAGCACGCTTTCGCAAAAAAATACGACGGTCAAAAAATTGCGCAAAGTTGCGCTCGAGTCGAGTTTCGATCGGTTTTTCGTGCACCGTCTCGGAAATTCAAAATCCTGGCCATTCACGATGTATTAGCCCATGGTAAGTCGTATGAGCATGGTTTCACGAAAAAATGCGACGGTCATAAACTTTGCGCAGAGTCGAGATTCGATCCGTTTTTCGTGCACCATCTCGGAAATTCAAAATACCGGCCATTCACGATGTATTAGCCCATGGTAAGTCGTATGAGCATGGTTTCACGAAAAAACGCGACCGTCATAAACTTTGCGCTAAGTCACGCGCGAGTCGAGTTTCGATCGGTTTTTCGTGCACCGTCTCGGAAATTCAAAATACTGGCTATTCACGATGTATTAGCCCATGGTAAGTCGTATGAGCATGGTTTCACGAAAAAACGCGACGGTCATAAACTTTACGCAGAGTCGAGTTTCGATCGGTTTTTCGTGCACCGTCTCGGAAATTCAAAATACTTGTCTTTCCCGTCTTATTAGCCCATGAGAAGTCGTACAGGCACGCTTTCGCAAAAAAAATACCACGGTCATAAACTTTGCGCGAAGTCGCGCGCGAGTCGAGTTTCGATAGGTTTTTCGTGCACCGTCTCGGAAATTCAAAATACTTGTCTTTCCCATCTTATTAGCCCATGAGATGTCGTACAAGCACGCTTTCACAAAAAAATACGACGGTCATAAACTTTGCGCGAAGTCGCGCGCGAGTCGAGTTTCGATCGGTTTTTCCTGCACCGTCTCGGAAATTCAAAATACTGGCCATTCACGATGTATTAGCCCATGGTAAGTCGTATGAGCATGGTTTCACGAAAAAACGCGACCGTCAAAAACTTTGCGCTAAGTCGCGCGCGAGTCGAGTTTCGATCGGTTTTTCGTGCACCGTCTCGGAAATTCAAAATACTGGCTATTCACGATGTATTAGCCCATGGTAAGTCGTATGAGCACGGTTTCACGAAAAAACGCGACGGTCATAAACTTTGCGCAGAGTCGAGATTCTATCGGTTTTTCGTGCACCGTCTCGGAAATTCAAAAAACTGGTCTTTCTCATCTTATTAGCCCATGAGAAGTCGTACAGGCACGCTTTCGCAAAAAAAATACGACGGTCATAAACTTTGCGCGAAGTCGCGCGCGAGTCGAGTTTCGATCGGTTTTTCGTGCACCGTCTCGGAAATTCAAAATATGAGCATGGTTTCACGAAAAAACGCGACGGTCATAAACTTTGCGCAGAGTCGAGATTCTATCGGTTTTTCGTGCACCGTCTCGGAAATTCAAAATACTGGTCTTTCCCGTCTTATTAGCCCATGAGAAGTCGTACAGGCACGCTTTCGTAAAAAAATACAACGGTCATAAACTTGCGCGAAGTCGCGCGCGAATCTAGTTTCGATCGATTTTTCGTGCACCGTCTCGAAAATTCAAAATACTGGCCATTCACGATGTATTGGCCCATGGTAAGTCGTATGGGCATGGTTTCACGAAAAAACGCGACCGTCATAAACTTTGCGCTAAGTCGCGCACGAGTCGAGTTTCGATCGGTTTTTCGTGCACCGTCTCGGAAATTCAAAATACTGGCCATTCACGATGTATTAGCCCATGGTAAGTCGTATGAGCATGGTTTCACGAAAAAACGCGACGGTCATAAACTTTGCGCAGAGTCGAGATTCGATCGGTTTTTCGTGCACCGTCTCGGAAATTTAAAATACTGGTCTTTCCCGTCTTATTAGCCCATGAGAAGTCGTACAGGCACGCTTTCGCAAAAAAATACGACGGTCATAAACTTTGCGCGAAGTCGCGCGCGAGTCGAGTTTCGATCGGTTTTTCGTGACCGTCTCAGAAATTCAAAATACTGGCCATTCACGATGTATTAGCCCATGGTAAGTCATTTGAGCATGGTTTCACGAAAAAACGCGACGGTCATAAACTTTGCGTAGAGTCGAGATTCGATCGGTTTTTCGTGCACCGTCTCGGAAATTCAAAATACTGGTCTTTCCCGTCTTATTAGCCCATGAGAAGTCGTACAAGCACACTTTCGCAAAAAAATACGACGGTCATAAACTTTGCGCGAAGTAGCGCGCTAGTCGAGTTTCGATCGGTTTTTCGTGCACCGTCTCGGAAATTCAAAATACTGGTCTTTCCCGTCTTATTAGCCCAAGAGATGTCGTACAAGCACGCTTTTGCAAAAAAATACGACGGTCAAAAACTTTGCGCGAAGTCGCGCGCGAGTCGAGTTTCGATCGGTTTTTCGTGCACCGTCTTGGAAATTCAAAATACTGGCCATTGACGATGTATTAGCCCATGGTAAGTCGTATGAGCATGGTTTCACGAAAAAACGCGACGGTCATAAACTTTGCGCAGAGTCGAGATTCGATCGATTTTTCGTGCACCGTCTCGGAAATCTAAAATACTGGTCTTTCCCGTCTTATTAGCCCATGAGAAGTCGTACAGGCACGCTTTCGCAAAAAAATACGACGGTCATAAACTTTGCGCGAAGTCGCGCGCGAGTCGAGTTTCGATCGGTTTTTCGTGCACCGTCTCGGAAATTCAAAATACTGGCCATTCACGATGTATTAGCCCATGGTAAGTCGTATGAGCATGGTTTCACGAAAAAACGCGACGGTCATAAACTTTGCGCAGAGTCGAGATTCGATCGGTTTTTTGTGCACCGTCTCGGAAATTTAAAATACTGGTCTTTCCCGTCTTATTAGCCCATGAGAAATCGTACAGGCACGCTTTCGCAAAAAAATACGACGGTCATAAACTTTAGGCGAAGTCGCGCGTGAGTCGAGTTTGGATCGGTTTTTCGTGCACCATCTCGGAAATTCAAAATACTGGCCATTAACGATGTATTAGCCCATGGTAAGTCGTATGAGCATGGTTTCACGAAAAAACGCGACGGTCATAAACTTTGCGTAGAGTCGAGATTCGATCGGTTTTTCGTGCACCGTCTCAGAAATTCAAAATACTGGTCTTTCCCGTCTTATTAGCCCATGAGAAGTCATAAAAGCACGCTTTTGCAAAAAAATACGACAGTCAAAAACTTTGCGCGAAGTCGCGCGCGAGTCGAGTTTCGATCGGTTTTTCGTGCACCGTCTCGGAAATTCAAAATACTGGCCATTCATGATGTATTAGCCCATGGTAAGTCGTATGAGCATGGTTTCACGAAAAAACGCGACGGTCATAAACTTTGCGCAGAGTCGAGATTCGATCGGTTTTTCGTGCACCGTCTCGGAAATCTAAAATACTGGTCTTTCCCGTCTTATTCGCCCATGAGAAGTCGTACAGGCACGCTTTCGCAAAAAAATACGACGGTCATAAACTTTGCGCGAAGTCGCGCGCGAGTCGAGTTTCGATCGGTTTTTCGTGCACCGTCTCGGAAATTCAAAATACTGGCCATTCACGATGTATTAGCCCATGGTAAGTCGTATGAGCATGGTTTCACGAAAAAACGCGACGGTCATAAACTTTGCGCAGAGTCGAGATTCGATCGGTTTTTCGTGCACCGTCTCGAGAAATTCAAAATACTGGTCTTTCCCGTCTTATTAGCCCATGAGAAGTCATAAAAACACTCTTTCGCAAAAAAATACGACGGTCAAAAACTTTGCGCGAAGTCGCGCGCGAGTCGAGTATCGATCGGTTTTTCGTGCACCGTCTCGGAAATTCAAAATACTGGCCATTCACGATGTATTAGCCCATGGTAAGTCGTATGAGCATGGTTTCACGAAAAAACGCGACGGTCATAAACTTTGCGCAGAGTCGAGATTCGATCGGTTTTTCGTGCACCGTCTCGGAAATCTAAAATACTGGTCTTTCCCGTCTTATTAGCCCATGAGAAGTCGTACAGGCACGCTTTCGCAAAAAAATATGACGGTCATAAACTTTGCGCGAAGTCGCGCACGAGTCGAGTTTCGATCGGATTTTCGTGCACCGTCTCGGAAATTCAAAATACTTGCCTTTCCCATCTTATTAGCCCATGAGAAGTCGTACAGGCACGCTTTCGAAAAAAAAAAAAACGACGGTCATAAACTTTGCGCGAAGTCGCGCGCGAGTCGAGTTTCGATCGGATTTTCGTGCACCGTCTCGAAAATTCAAAATACTGGTCATTCATGATGTATTAGCCCTTGGTAAGTCGTATGAGCATGGTTTCACGAAAAAACGCGACAGTCATAAACTTTGCGCAGAGTCGAGATTCGATCGGTTTTTCGTGCACCGTCTCGGAAATTCAAAATACTAGTCTTTCCCATCTTATTAGCCCATGAGAAGTCGTACAGGCACTCTTTCGCAAAAAAATACGACGGTCATAAACTTTGCGCGAAGTCGCGCGCGATTCGAGTTTCGATCGGTTTTTCGTGCACTGTCTCGGAAATTCAAAACACTGGTCTTTCCCGTCTTATTAGCCCATGAGAAGTCATACAAGCTCACTTTCGCAAAAAAATACGACGGTCAAAAACTTTGCGCGAAGTCGCGCGCGAGTCGAGTTTCGATCGGTTTTTCGTGCACCGTCTCGGAAATTCAAAATACTGGCCATTCACGATGTATTAGCCCATGGTAAGTCGTATGAGCATGGTTTCACGAAAAAACGCGACGGTCATAAACTTTGCGCAGGGTCGAGATTCGATCGGTTTTTCGTGCACCGTCTCGGAAATCTAAAATACTGGTCTTTCCCGTCTTATTAGCCCATGAGAAGTCGTACAGGCACGCTTTCGTAAAAAAATACGACGGTCATAAACTTTGCGCGAAGTCGCGCGCGAGTCGAGTTTCGATCGGTTTTTCGTGCACCGTCTCGGAAATTCAAAATACTGCCCATTCACGATGTATTAGCCCATGGTAAGTCGTATGCGCATGGTTTCACGAAAAAACGCGACGGTCATAAAGTTTGCGCAGAGTCGATATTCGATCGGTTTTTCGTGCACCGTCTCGGAAATTCAAAATACTAGTCTTTCCCGTCTTATTAGCCCATGAGAAGTCGTACAAGCACACTTTCGCAAAAAAAATACGACGGTGGAGAAACGGCTAGGGCCTGCGCTTGGGAATGGGGGGGAATGGGCCTGCGTTCCCTTGCGTGCTTGCGTGAGGGCTCTGCTCTGCTCTGCTTGGGCTTGCGCTTGCGATCGGCGCTGGGGACGGCAACCTCATCTCTTACCGAAGAGTGGGCAGCGGAGGGCGATTGCTCCCTTGGGCGACTTCTCTTCTACGATCGCTCCGCGGCGAAGGAAGGCCGGCGGTCGCTCTTGCGATCAGCGATTCCAGGCGGGGAATAGGCGATTTCAGGCGTGGAAGGGCGACGGCTCTTCTCCTCTAGGAGCGGGACGGACTCTAGGGCGAGAAACGGTGGAGGCTGCGCTGCGATTGGGGCGATTACGGCAACTCCAAGGGCGACGGCTGCTTGCAATCGGCGTGAAAAGGGCGACGGCTGCGGAAGGGTGGTGGCTTCCTCTCCCCTAGGAGGCTGTCGGTCTCTAGGGCGAGCGACGCCATGGATGCGAGCGATTCTGCTTCGCATCCTCTGTTCCAGCGGGATGCTCCTCCGCTGGCTTCATCCCAGCGGCCTGCGCTGGTCGCTTCCCAGCGGAACGCCCCTCTCCAGCAACAACGGGAGAGGGTTGCTCCTCAACCGCTGGTTCCTTCACAGCGGGAGGGGGTTGCTCCTCTCCAACAGCCGCTGGTTCCTCCCCAGCAGCTTAGGCCGGTTTCACACCAGGATGTTCCACCGCTGAATTCTTCTTCTCGACGGGATGCTCCTTCAATGAACCAGGCCCGAGGTCGTTCACGATCTAGATCACGACCTCCTGCTCCTATTTCCCGAGATCCTCGGCCTTGGAGTAGCCTCTTCAAGGCTCCAGTGGGTAGTCTGGATCTTCGACTGGACTTTTTTGCTCCAGAAGTACAGGCTGATCAGAAGATTGCTGTGTATGTGGCTATTGATTCTGACGAACTAATTGAGACATGGTCCATGGCAATTGTGGGCTACGTTGTTGGACTAAGAACATCATTTTTTCCATTATCCTCATATATCATAACTCGATGGGGAATATCAACATTTGATCTTCATATGTTGGAGACCGGATTCTTTGTATGCAAGCTTTATTCTGAAGAAGATTTACAACGGGTCCTTGAAGGATTTTGGACTATCCGTGGTCATCCAATGATACTACGACGCTGGGCACCTGATGTGAGAATGGAGTTAGACAATCTACAATCTATCCCAATATGGGTTTCTTTCCATGGACTTCCACTACATCTCTGGGGTCGTCGTTTTATTGCAAAGCTTTGCAGCACCTTGGGACAGCCATTGTATATTGATAAGGCAACAGCTTCGCAAACGAGATTGACCTTTGCCAGAGCTTGTGTAATGGTTTCTTCCGATGAGGACCTACCGAATGAAGTTTCTTACCGTGATCTTGATGGGAGCACTCGAAAGGTGAAAGTCTCATATTCTTGGAAGCCACAACGATGCAAGGTTTGTCTCTCTTTTGGACATGTAAATGGTGCTTGCCAACAGCCTTCACAAAAAATCACACAGGTCTACCGACCACGCCAAGAGCCACAGAATGGGGTCATTACCACTAAACCAAGCACTGATACTCCAGTGTCAACAGAGATGATGGCGGAGAAGATGAATGAGCACTCTGACTCGTTGGGGCAGCGACACGAACAGGAGAAAGACAAGTCAGGACTTTCATCTTTTCCTATTATATCAGAGACTTTCACTGCAGGAGCTTCCCATGGTTCTCACTCCCCAATAACAACCTCGCCGTCACGAATCATTCCTTCAGATAATCAGGAAATTTCATTTCAACAACCTCTTGGGAACAAAGACATTGCAACTCATCAAACTCAACGCTCTTCGACACATCCCACTATTCAGGACTCCTTACCTCAAGGTACGCAAAAGTTTAAACATTTGCAAGCTGTGGATGAGGTGGATAAATATAGGAATAAAAGATTAAAGGGTAAAGATATTATGCGGGAGGACCATGTAAAATCAAAGGATAAGAAAAAGGATGGTAGTGTCCTCCCAAAATCGCATGCTCTTCCTTCTATCTAGTATTGATGAAAATAATCTATTGGAATGTTCGTGGACTTAATAAGACTGAGAAATGTCGGGAGCTCAATAGAATAATCAGATCTGCTGCATGTGATATTGTGATTCTTGTGAAAACAAAAATTAAAACCCATCGTGTTCGAGTTCAGAAGAATTTAATATGGCCTGAGGCAGAACTTTTTACTAATGATTCTCAGGATACTTATGGTCGAGTTTGGGTCTTATGGCATCCTAACCTTGTTACTGCTTGGTTTATTTCTGCTACTAATCAATTCATTCATCTTAAGGCAGAGGATAAACAGACTGGATGTCAATTCAATATTACCGGTATCTATGCATCTAACAGTATGTCTGACAGGATGCTCTATGGAGTGATCTGGTTAGCATTGCAAATAGTTATCCTACAGTACCTTGGGTTGTTCTCGGTGACTTTAATACTGTCAGATACACAAATGAGAAAGTGGGGGGTAGAGTGCTTTCCGAATGTCAGCTTCAACATTTTAATGATTGTATATATACTGCTGCATTGACTGACATGAAATCTGTAGGTGATTGGTTCTCATGGAACAATCAAAGTACTGCTGAAAGAAAAATTATGGCTCGACTTGACAGATGTTTGATTAATCAGGAATGGTTAGCAGTTTTCCCAGATTCACTTCTTCCGTACGGTGCTAAGTTATTTTCGGATCACTCTATTATGCATATACATGCAGATAAAGCACTACCCAGAGTCAAGAAACCTTTTAGATTTTTTAATATGTGGAGTTCTCACCCTAAGTTCCTCGAAGTTATTAAGTCAGCTTGGGACATTAATTAATGTATTTGGTTCTCCCCCTTACATCCTATGTCAAAAACTAAAAGCATGCAAAGCAGCACTTAAGAAGTGGAATTCAACTACATTTGGAAATATCACCGACAGGGTTCAGTTATGCAAGAAAGAACTTATGGCTGTGCAAAGCGAGCTAAATCTTCAACCTCTGGATGCGAATCTTATATATAAAGAGGCTGCTGCTAGAAATAACTTTATGCAAGCTTTGAAGCAGGAGGAATGCTTTTTGAAACAGAAGTCACGACAGCATTGGCTTACTCTAGGGGATTCTAATACGAAGTTTTTCTATGCTGCTATTGCTACCAGAAGGGCTACTAATCGCATCAAAAAATGCAAAGGTATAGATGGTAATCTCATTGAGGATCTGGATGAGGTTAAAAATTACACCAAGCAATTTTTTTATTCCTTACTCAATCAGGAACAGCAGCCTAATAGTATTCATGTTGGGCCTACAAGACGACTTGATTCTGAAGCCCTCTCTCATCTTAACGCCCCAATAACGGATGATGAAATTGTGAAAGTTATTTTTAAGTCCCCGAAGCACAAAAGCCCTGGTCCAGATGGATTTCCAGCTGAGTTTTATCAAATTGCATGGGCTATTGTAGGCAACGATGTCATAAAAGCTTGTCGACATTTTTTCTCCTCAGGTCATATTCTTAAAGAAATTAATTGCACTTTTATTTCTTTAGTGCCTAAAAATGATGGAGCCGATTCATTGGAGAACTACCGTCCTATTTCACTGTGCAACTTTATTTATAAGGTTATCTCTAAGTTGCTGGCAGATAGACTACAAAAGGTCATGAATAAGGTCATTAGTCCTAATCAGGCTGCTTTTCTTAAAGGGAGGAGTATCCATCATAATGTCCTGCTTGCTAATGATTTGGTTAAGGATCTACATTCTAAAACAAGAGGGAAAAAGATCTGTTTTAAAGCTGATTTACGAAAGGCCTTTGACTCGATCAATAGAAATTTTATTTACATGATGCTCCATAATATGGGCTTCCCTCAACACTGGGTTAAATGGATTCAATGTTGCTTGGAAACTCCAAAATTTTCGATTCTCTTTAATGGTTCACCTATTGGCTTCTTTGGGAGTAAGAATGGCATTCGGCAAGGCGATCCACTATCTCCTTTATCTTTTTACCATTGCAATGGAAGGGCTCAGTTGTATGTTAGAAGAGGCTGTTTCCAATGGCAAAATTAAGGTACCACATTATGGTTCTGTTTATATCTCTCACATAACATTTGCCGATGACCTTATTATCTTTCTTCGAGATGATCCAGTTTCTGTGGGTAATCTGACAGATATTCTTAATGAATTTGGTAAAGTTTCTGGTCTTAAGCTAAACCATGCAAAAAGCAAAGTATATGTGGGTGCTTGCATTGACAATAAGGATCATATTGCTCAAACATTGGGAGTTGCTGAAGGAAATTTACCGGTTCCTTACTTGGGTCTCCCACTTATATCCACTGGAATCAACAAAGTCTCCTGTCAGCCTATCCTACAAAAAATTAAGAACAGAATTTCCTCTTGGAAAAATAGGCTTCTTTCTAAAGCTGGACGACTTGAACTTATTCGATCTGTGTTGATCTCTTATTCTATTTATTGGTCTCATGCATTCCTTCTACCTGCCGGGCTTCTCCATGATATTGATAAATTACTTATGAACTTCTTTTGGAATGGCACAGATGGTAAGGCAATGCATATGGTGAATTGGGACAACATTTGCAAACCGAAGGATGAAGGGGGGCTGAATCTTCGACATATTAGAGATTGGAATAAAGCTTGTATGGTAAAGCAATTATGGGATATTTTACAAAACAAGTCTTCCTTATGGTCACAATGGGTTTTTGCTAGGTACCTAACCAAGGAATCAATCTGGGAACCATCTGCAAAAACATCTCATTCTGCTGCTTGGAAAGGAATTCTGAAGGCAAGGCGATGGCTACGTAACAATATTTCTTATGTGATTTCTTCTGGAACCAATATTAATATGTGGTATGATCCTTGGGTGAATGGGAAAAGTATATTTCAGATATTTGGTGATAGAGTACGACAAGATCTGGGGGCTCCCAACGACTGGAAGGTTTCTGAATTCATTAACAATGGTACATGGTGTCTTCCCAACCCTACCTCCCCTGACATGTTATTACTTTGGCCGACTATTAGGGCTATTCCAATCAAGAACAACTCTTCAGATATGATGATTTGGCTTCATGATAACGGTAAATTTAGTGCTACATCTGCATGGAACCAAATTAGACGACGAAACAACAAGTGGATCCAAAGTAGTTGGACATGGGATAGTCCATGCTCACAGCGACATTCCTTATGTACATGGCAGGCCCTTCTCGACAAACTTCCTACGATGGACAATATGCAGCGAAGAGGTATTTATATTGTAAATCGGTGCTCTTTGTGTATGCAAAATGAAGAAAGTGTTGACCATCTCTACTTTGCTTGTGATTATTCATCTTGGATATAGAAGGAGATCTTAAAGCGATTTGATTTTCAAAGGCTACCACGGCCAAACTTGCATCATGAATTAGAAATGCTTATGCAAAGCTTCTCAAGAAAGGGGCCTCTTACACAACTAGCAAGAATTATATTCAGATGTGGTATTTGGTGGATTTGGAAGGAGAGGTGTGGCAGAATTTTTGAGTGTCACAACATGAACAAAGCTCAAATTCTGATAGAGATTCTTCAGGACTCACGATCATGTATGGAGCAAGAATTGAATACAGAGCACCTAACAAGAAGAGAGAAAGATTTGCATGGACAATAAGGATCATATTGCTCAAACATTGGGAGTTGCTGAAGGAAATTTACCGGTTCCTTACTTGGGTCTCCCACTTATATCCACTGGAATCAACAAAGCCTCCTGTCAGCCTATCATACAAAAAATTAAGAACAGAATTTCCTCTTGGAAAAATAGGCTTCTTTCTAAAGCTGGACGACTTGAACTTATTCGATCTGTGTTGACCTCTTATTCTATTTATTGGTCTCATGCATTCCTTCTACCAGCCGGGCTTCTCCATGATATTGATAAATTACTTATGAACTTCTTTTGGAATGGCACAGATGGTAAGGCAATGCACATGGTGAATTGGGACAGCATTTGCAAACCGAAGGATGAAGGGGGGCTGAATCTTCGACATATTAGAGATTGGAATAAAGCTTGTATGGTAAAGCAATTATGGGATATTTTACAAAACAAGTCTTCCTTATGGTCACAATGGGTTTTTGCTAGGTACCTTACCAAGGAATCAATCTGGGAAGTATCTGCAAAAACATCTCATTCTGCTGCTTGGAAAGGAATTCTAAAGGCAAAGAGATGGCTACGTAACAATATTTCTTATGTGATTTCTTCTGGAACCAATATTAATATGTGGTATGATCCTTGGGTGAATGGGAAAAGCATATTTCAGATATTTGGTGATAGAGTACGACAGGATCTGGGGGCTCCCAAAGACTGGAAGGTTTCTGAATTCATTAACAATGGTACTTGGTGTCTTCCCAACCCTACCTCCCCTGACATGTTATTACTTTGGCCGACTATTAGGGCTATTACAATCAAGAACAACTCTTCAGATATGCTTATTTGGCTTCATGATAACGGTAAATTTAGTGCTACATCTGCATGGAACCAAATTAGACGACGAAACAACAAGTGGATCCAAAGTAGTTGGACATGGGATAGTCCATGCTCACAGCGACATTCCTTATGTACATGGCAGGCCCTTCTCGGCAAACTTCCTACGATGGATAATATGCAGCGAAGAGGTATTTATATTGTAAATCGGTGCTCTTTGTGTATGCAAAATGAAGAAAGTGTTGACCATCTCTACTTTGCTTGTGATTATTCATCTTGGATATGGAAGGAGATCTTGAAGCGATTTGATTTTCAAAGGCTACCACGGCCAAACTTGCATCATGAATTAGAAATGCTTATGCAAAGCTTCTCAAGAAAGGGGCCTCTTACACAACTAGCACGAATTATATTCAGATGTGCTATTTGGTGGATTTGGAAGGAGAGGTGTGGCAGAATTTTTGAGTGTCACAACATGAACAAAGCTCAAATTCTGATAGAGATTCTCCAGGACTCACGATCATGTATGGAGCAAGAATTGAATACAGAGCACCTAACAAGAAGAGAGAAAGATATTTTCACAAGATTCAATTTTTCCATTCGTCAAGAATCACTAGAATGATGATGAAGATTGTAATGTATTATATGGGGCAAAGCTTATATTTTGTGATGTATCCACAAGTAGTCCAGAACAGTCTAGCTATTGCATTTTATTATTTTATTAACTTCCTTATGAAACTCGACTCAGCGTGCGACATCGAGCAAAGTTTATGACCATCGTATTTTTTGCGAAAGCGTGCTTGTACGACTTCTCCCATGAGCTAATAAGACGGGAAAGACCAGTATTTTGAATTTCCGGGACGGTGCACGAAAAATCAATCGAAACTTGACTCTGCGCAAAGTTTATGACCGTCGCATTTTTTCGTGAAACCATGCTCATACGACTTACCATGGGCTAATACATCGTGAATGACCAGTATTTTAAATTTTTGAGACGGTGCACGTAAAACCAATCGAAACTCGACTCTGAGCGCGACTACGCGTAATATGTTTATGACAGTCGCATTTTTTTGTGAAAGCGTGCTTGCACGACTTCCCATAGGCTAATACGTCGGGAATTGCTAGTATTTTGAATTTCCGATACGGTGCACGAAAAACCGATCGAAACTCGACTCTGCACAAAGTTAATGACTGTCGCGTTTTTTATGAAACCATGCTCATACGACTTTGGGCGCGGCTTCCCATGGGCTAATACATCATGAATGGCCAGTATTTTGAATTTTTGAGACGGTGCACGTAAAACCAATCGAAACACGACTTTGGGCGCGGCTTCGCGTAATATTTATGACCGTCGCATTTTTTCATGAAAGCGTGCTTGTACAACTTCTCATGGGCTAATACGTCGGGAATTGCCAGTATTTTGAATTTCCGAGACGGTGCACGAAAAACCGATCGAAACTCCACTCTGCGCAAAGTTTATGACCGTCATATTTTTTGCGAAAGCGTGCTTGTACACTTCCCATGGGCTAATAAGATGGGAAAGACCTGTATTTTGAATTTTCGAGATGGTGTACGAAAAATCGATCGAAACTCGACTCTGCGCAAAGTTTATGACCATCGCATTTTTTCGTAAAACCATGCTCATACTAATTACCATGGGCTAATACATTGTGAATGGCCTGTATTTTGAATTTCCGAGATGGTGCACATAAAACCAATCGAAACTCGACTCTGGGCGTGACTTCGCGTAATGTTTATGAACATCGCATTTTTTCACGAAAGTGTGCTTGTATGACTTCCCATGGGCTAATACGTCGGGAATTGCCAGTATTTTGAATTTTTGAGACGGTGCACGTAAAACCAATTGAAACTTGCCTCTGGGCGTGACTTTGCGTAATGTTTATAACCGTCGCATTTTTCACGAAAGCGTGCTTGTACGACTTCCCATAGGCTAATAAGACGGGAAAGACCAGTATTTTGAATTTCCGAGACGGTGCACGAAAATCTGATCGAAACTCGACTCTGCGTAAAGTTTATGACCATCACATTTTTTTCATGAAACCATGCTCATACGACTTTCAATGGGCTAGTACAACGTGAATGGGCATGAGCATGGTTTCACGAAAAAACGCGACGGTCATAAACTTTGCGCAGAGTCGAGATTCGATCAGTTTTTCGTGCACCGTCTCGGAAATTCAAAATACTGGTCTTTCCCGTCTTATTAGCCCATGAGAAGTCATACAAGCACGCTTTCGCAAAAAAATACGACGGCCAAAAACTTTGCGCGAAGTCGCGCGCGAGTCCAGTTTCGATCGGTTTTTCGTGCACCGTATCAGAAATTCAAAATACTGGTCTTTCCCGGCTTATTAGCCCATGAGAAGTCGTACAGGCACGCTTTAGCAAAAAAAATACGACGGTCATAAACTTTGCGCGATGTCGAGATTCGATCGGTTTTTCGTGCACCGTCTCGGAAATTCAAAATACTAGACTCTCCCGTCTTATTAGCCCATGAGAAGTCGTAGAGGCACGCTTTCGCAAAAAAATACGACGGTCATAAACTTTGCGCGAAGTCGCGCGTGAGTCGAGTTTCGATCGGTTTTTCGTGCACCGTCTCGGAAATTCAAAATACTGGCCATTCACGATGTATTAGCCCAAGGTAAGTCGTATGAGCATGGTTTCACGAAAAAGCGCGACGGTCATAAACTTTGCGCGAAGTCGCGCGCGAGTCGTGTTTCGATCGGTTTTTCGTGCACAGTCTCGGAAATTCAAAATACTGGCCATTCACGATGTATTAGCCCATGGTAAGTCGTATAAGCATGGTTTCACGAAAAAATGCGACGGTCATAAACTTTGCGCAAAGTCGAGATTCGATCGGTTTTTCGTGCCCCGTCACGGAAATTCAAAATACTGGTCTTTCCCGTCTTATCAGCCCATGAGAAGTCGTACAGGCACGCTTTCGCAAAAAAATACGACGATCATTAACTTTGCGCGAAGTCGCGCGCGAGTCGAGTTTCGATCGGTTTTTCGTGCACCGTCTCGGAAATTCAAAATACTGGCCATTCACGAAGTATTAGCCCATGGTAAGTCGTATGAGCATGGTTTCACGAAAAAACGCGACGGTAATAAACTTTGCGCAGAGTCGAGATTCAATCGGTTTTTCGTGCACCGTCTCGAAAATTCAAAATACTGGTCTTTCCCGTCTTATTAGCCCATTAGAAGTCTTTTTTTTTTTTGTAAGTAAAGATATTGTATTTTGTAAAAGATTTGTACAAAGAAGCTTTGTCTACACAAGCCATAGACTAAAGCCTGAAGTCTCTTAGTGTATTCGAGAAGATTGCACCCCACCTAAAGAAGGTGAAATGGGCACGCTTCATCAAACTCATCTCCAAGAGTAGCATAAGGAAGTTAATAAATAATAAAATGCAATAGCTAGACTGTTCTGGAGTACTTGTGGATACATCACAAAATATAAGCTTTGCCCCATATAATACATTACAATCTTCATCATTATTCGAGTGATTCTTGACGAATGGAAAAATTGAATCTTGTGAAAATATCTTTCTCTCTTCTTGTTAGGTGCTCTGTATTCAATTCTTGCTCCATACATGATCGTGAGTCCTGAAGAATCTCTATCAGAATTTGAGCTTTGTTCATGTTGTGACACTCAAAAATTCTGCCACACCTCTCCTTCCAAATCCACCAAATAGCACATCTAAATATAATTCGTGCTAGTTGTGTAAGTGGCCCCTTTCTTGAGAAGCTTTGCATAAGCATTTCTAATTCATGATGCAAGTTTGGCCGTGGTAGCCTTTGAAAATCAAATCGCTTCAAGATCTCCTTCCATATCCAAGATGAATAATCACAAGCAAAGTAGAGATGGTCAACACTTTCTTCATTTTGCATACACAAAGAGCACCGATTTACAATATAAATACCTCTTCGCTGCATATTGTCCATCGTAGGAAGTTTCTCGAGAAGGGCCTGCCATGTACATAAGGAATGTCGCTGTGAGCATGGACTATCCCATGTCCAACTACTTTGGATCCACTTGTTGTTTCGTCGTCTAATTTGGTTCCATGCAGATGTAGCACTAAATTTACCGTTATCATGAAGCCAAATAAGCATATCTGAAGAGTTGTTCTTGATTGTAATAGCCCTAATAGTCGGCCAAAGTAATAACATGTCAGGGGAGGTAGGGTTGGGAAGACACCAAGTACCATTGTTAATGAATTCAGAAACCTTCCAGTCTTTGGGAGCCCCCAGATCCTGTCGTACTCTATCACCAAATATCTGAAATATGCTTTTCCCATTCACCCAAGGATCATACCACATATTAATATTGGTTCCAGAAGAAATCACATAAGAAATATTGTTACGTAGCCATCGCCTTGCCTTCAGAATTCCTTTCCAAGCAGCAGAATGATATGTTTTTGCAGATGTTTCCCAGATTGATTCCTTGGTTAGGTACCTAGCAAAAACCCATTGTGACCATAAGGAAGACTTGTTTTGTAAAATATCCCATAATTGCTTTACCATACAAGCTTTATTCCAATCTCTAATATGTCGAAGATTCAGCCCCCCTTCATCCTTCGGTTTGCAAATGCTGTCCCAATTCACCATGTGCATTGCCTTACCATCTGTGCCATTCCAAAAGAAGTTCATAAGTAATTTATCAATATCATGGAGAAGCCCGGCTGGTAGAAGGAATGCATGAGACCAATAAATAGAATAAGAGGTCAACACAGATCGAATAAGTTCAAGTCGTCCAGCTTTAGAAAGAAGCCTATTTTTCCAAGAGGAAATTATGTTCTTAATTTTTTGTATGATAGGCTGACAGGAGGCTTTGTTGATTCCAGTGGATATAAGTGGGAGACCCAAGTAAGGAACCGGTAAATTTCCTTCAGCAACTCCCAATGTTTGAGCAATATGATCCTTATTGTCAATGCAAGCACCCACATATACTTTGCTCTTTGCATGGTTTAGCTTAAGACCAGAAACTTTACCAAATTCATTAAGAATATCTGCCAGATTACTCACAGAAACTGGATCATCTCGAAGGAAGATAATAAGGTCGTCGGCAAATGTTATGTGAGAGATATAAACAGAACCATAATGTGGTACCTTAATTTTGCCATTGGAAACAGCCTCTTCTAACATACAACTGAGCCCTTCCATTGCAATGGTAAAAAGATAAGGAGATAGTGGATCACCTTGCCGAATGCCATTCTTACTCCCAAAGAAGCCAATAGGTGAACCATTAAAGAGAATTGAAAATTTTGGAGTTTCCAAGCAACATTGAATCCATTTAACCCAGTGCTGAGGGAAGCCCATATTATGGAGCATCATGTAAATAAAATCCCTATTGACTGAGTCAAAGGCCTTTCGTAAATCAGCTTTAAAACAGATCTTTTTCCCTCTTGTTTTAGAATGTAGATCCTTAACCAAATCATTAGCAAGCAGGACATTATGATGGATACTCCTCCCTTTAAGAAAAGCAGTCTAATTAGGACTAATGACCTTATTCATGACCTTTTGTAGTCTATCTGCCAGCAACTTAGAGATAACCTTATAAATAAAGTTGCACAGTGAAATAGGACGGTAGTTCTCCAATGAATCGGCTCCATCATTTTTAGGCACGAAAGAAATAAAAGTGCAATTCATTTCTTTCAGAATGTGACCTGAGGAGAAAAAATGTCGACAAGCTTTTATGACATCGTTGCCTACAATAGCCCATGCAATTTGATAAAACTCAGCTGGAAATCCATCTGGACCAGGGCTTTTGTGCTTCGGGGACTTAAAAACAACTTTCACAATTTCATCATCCGTTATTGGGGCATTAAGATGAGAGAGGGCTTCAGAATCAAGTCGTCTTGTAGGCCCAACATGAATACTATTAGGCTGCTGTTCCTGATTGAGTAAGGAATAAAAAAATTGCTTGGTGTAATTTTTAACCTCATCCAGATCCTCAATGAGATTACCATCTATACCTTTGCATTTTTTGATGCGATTAGTAGCCCTTCTGGTAGCAATAGCAGCATAGAAAAACTTCGTATTAGAATCCCCTAAAGTAAGCCAATGCTGTCGTGACTTCTGTTTCAAAAAGCATTCCTCCTGCTTCAAAGCTTGCATAAAGTTATTTCTAGCAGCAGCCTCTTTGTATATAAGATTCGCATCCAGAGGTTGATCTGGGAAAACTGCTAACCATTCCTGATTAATCAAACATATGTCAAGTCGAGCCATAATTTTTCTTTCAGCAGTACTTTGATTGTTCCATGAGAACCAATCACCTACAGATTTCATGTCAGTCAATGCAGCAGTATCTATACAATCATTAAAATGTTGAAGCTGACATTCGGAAAGCACTCTACCCCCCACTTTCTCATTTGTGTATCTGACAGTATTAAAGTCACCGAGAACAGCCCAAGGTACTGTAGGATAACTATTTGCAATGCTAACCAGATCACGCCATAGAGCATTCCTGTCAGACATACTGTTAGATGCATAAATACCGGTAATATTGAATTGACATCCAGTCTGTTTATCCTCTGCCTTAAGATGAATGAATTGATTAGTAGCAGAAATAAACCAAGCAGTAACAAGGTTAGGATGCCATAAGACCCAAACTCGACCATAAGTATCCTGAGAATCATTAGTAAAAAGTTCTGCCTCAGGCCATATTAAATTCTTCTGAACTCGAACACGATGAGGTTTAAGTTTTGTTTCCACAAGAATCACCATGTCACATGCAGCAGATCGGATTATTCTATTGAAATCCCGACATTTCTCAGTCTTATTAAGTCCACGAACATTCCAACAGCTTATTTTCATCAATACTAGATAGAAGGAAGAGCATGCAATTTTGGGAGAACACTACCATCCTTTTTCTTATCCTTTGATTTTGCATGGTCCTCTCGCATAATATCTTTACCCTTTAATCCTCTATTCCTATATTTATCCACCTCATCCACAGCTTGCAAATGTTTAAATTTTTGCGTACCTTGAGGCAAGGAGTCCTGAATAACGGGATGTGTCGAAGAGCGATGAGTTTGGTGAGTTGCAATGTCTTGGTTCCCAAGAGGTTGTTGAAATGAAATTTCCTGATTATCTGAAGGAGTGATTCGTGAAGGCGAGGTTGTTATTGGGGAGTGAGAACCTTGGGAAGCTCCTGCAGTGAAAGTCTCTGATATAATAGGTAAAGATGGAAGTCCTGACTTGTCTTTCTCTTGTTCGTGTCGCTGCCCCAACGAGTCAGAGTGTTCAATCATCTTCTCCGCCATCACCACTGTTGGCACTGGAGTATCAGTGCTTGGATTAGTGGTAGTGACCCCATTCTGTGGCTCTTGGCGTGGTCGGTAGACCTGTGTGATTTTCTGTGAAGGCTGTTGGCAGGCACCATTTACATGTCCAAAAGATAGACAAACCTTGCATCGTTGTGGCTTCCAAGAATATGAGACTTTCACCTTTCGGGTGCTCCCATCAAGATCACGGTAAGAAACATTATTCGGCAATTCCTCATCAGAAGAAACCATTACACAAGCTCTGGCAAAGGTCAATCTCGTTTGCGAAGCTGTTGCCTTATCAAGATACAATGGCTGTCCCAGGGTGCTGCAAAGCTTTGCAATAAAACGACGACCCCAGAGATGTAGTGGAAGTCCATGGAAAGAAACCCATATTGGGATAGACTGTAGACTGTCTAACTCCAATCTCACATCAGGTGCCCAGCGTCGTAGTATCATTGGATGACCACGGATAGTCCCAAATCCTTCAAGGACCCGTTGTAAATCTTCTTCCGAATAAAGCCTGCATACAAAGAATCCTGTCTCCAACATATGAAGATCAAATGTTGATATTCCCCATCGAGTTCTGATGTATGAGGATAGTGGGAAAAAGGATGTTCTTAGTCCAACAACGTAGCCCACAATTGCCATTGACCATGTCTCAATTAGTTCGTCGGAATCAATAGCCTCATACACAGCAATCTTCTGGTCAGCCTGTACTTCTGGAGCATAAAAGTCCAGTCGAAGATCCGGACTACCCACTGGAGCCTTGAAGAGGCTACTCCAAGGCTTCGGATCTCGGGAAATAGGAGCTGGAGGTCGTGATCTAGATCGTGAACGACCTTGGGCCTGGTTCATTGAAGGAGCATCCCGTCGAGAAGAAGAAATCAGCGGTGGAACATCCTGGTGTGAAACCGGCCTAAGCTGCTGGGGAGGAACCAGCGGCTGTTGGAGAGGAGCAACCCCCTCCCGCGGTGAAGTAACCAACGGCTGAGGAGCAACCCTCTCCCGCTGTGACTGCTGGAGAGGGGCGTTCTGCTGTGAAGCAATCAGCCGCTGGGAAGAAGCCAGCGGAGGAGCATCCCGCTGGAACAGAGGATGCGAAGCAGAGTGCCGCGTCCGGCCGCTCGCATCCATGGCGTCGCTCGCCCTAGAGACCGCCAGCCGCCTAGGGGAGACGAAGCCACCACCCTGCCCACACTAATGTCGCAGCCGTCGCCCCTTCCACGCCGATTGCAGAAGCAGCCGTCGCCCTTTCCACGCTGGAGTTGCCGCAGGAAGCGGCAGTGAACCCAGCCCCAATCGCAGGGCAGCTTCCACCGTTTCTTGCCCTTGAGTCCGTCCCGCGCCTAGGGGAGAAGAGCCGCCGCCCTTCCACGCCTGAAATCGCCGATTCCCGGCCTGGAATCGCTGATCGCAGGAGCGACCGCCGGCCTTCCACTCGCCGCGGAGCGATCGCAGAGGAGAAATCGCCCAAGGGAGCAATCGCAAGCACAAGCGCAAGGGAAGAGGTTGCCGCCCCCAGCGTCGATCGCAAGCGCAAGCCCAAGCAGAGCAGAGCACTCACGCACGCACGCAAGGGAACGCAGGCTCATTCCTCCCCATTCCCAAGCAGATGCGTGCACCGTCTCTCCTCCTCTCTCTCTCCGCCTCTCTCTCCAACAGGATTTGCTCAGAGTCGAGATTTTTCGTGAAAACCCAAAAAGCAAAATTAAATTTTGAAACTTCTCATCTATGGCCCATGCAGGTTTCGAACCTGCATAAACCGATCAAATCTTGACTCTGCGTAAAGTTTATGACCGTCGCGTTTTTTCGTGAAACCATGCTCATACGACTTACCATGGGCTAATACATCGTGAATGGCCAGTATTTTGAATTTCCGAGACGGTGCACGAAAAACCGATCGAAACTCGACTCGCGCGCGACGTCGCGCAAAGTTTATAACCGTCGTATTTTTTTGCGAAAGTGTGCTTGTACGACTTCTCATGGGCTAATAAGACGGGAAAGACCAGTATTTTGAATTTCCGAAACGGTGCACTTAAAACCGATCGAATATCGACTCTGCGCAAACTTTATGACCGTCGCGTTTTTTCGTGAAACCATGCTCATACGACTTACCATGGGCTAATACATCGTGAATGGCTAGTATTTTGAATTTCTGAGACGGTGCACGAAAAACCGATCGAAACTCGACTCGCGCGCGACTTCGCGCAAAGTTTATGACCGTCGTATTTTTTTGCGAAAGTGTGCTTGCACGACTTCTTATGGGCTAATAAGACGGGAAAGTCCAGTATTTTGAATTTTCGAGATGGTGCACGAAAAACCGATCGAATATCGACTCTGCGCAAACTTTATGACCGTCGCATTTTTTCGTGAAACCATGCTCATACGACTTACCATGGGCTAATACACCGTGAATGGCCAGTCTTTTGAATTTCTGAGACGGTGCACGAAAAATCGATCGAAACTCGACTTGCGCGCGACTTCGCGCAAAGTTTATGACCGTCGTATTTTTTTGCGAAAGTTTGCTTGTACGACTTCTCATGGGCGAATAAGACGGGAAAGATCAGTATTTTGAATTTCCGAGACGGTGCACGAAAAACTGATAGAATCTCGACTCTGCGCAAAGTTTATGACCGTCGCGTTTTTTCGTGAAACCATGCTCATACGACTTACCATGGGCTAATACATCGTGAATGGCCAGTATTTTGAATTTCCGAGACGGTGCACGAAAAACCGATCGAAACTCGACTCGCGCGCAACTTCGCGCAAAGTTTATGACCGTCGTATTTTTTTGCGAAAGTGTGCTTGTACGACTTCTCTTGAGCTAATAAGACGGGAAAGACCAGTATTTTGAATTTCCGAGACGGTGCACTTAAAACCGATCGAATATCGACTCTTCGCAAAATTTTTGACCGTCGCGTTTTTTCGTGAAACCATGCTCATACGACTTACCATGGGCTAATACACCGTGAATGGCCAGTCTTTTGAATTTCCGAGACGGTGCACGAAAAACCGATCGAAACTCGACTCGCGCGCGACTTCGCGCAAAGTTTATGACCTTCGTATTTTTTTTGCGAAAGCATGCTTGTACGACTTCTCATGGGCTAATAAGACGGGAAAGTCCAGTATTTTGAATTTCCGAGACGGTGCACGAAAAACCGATCGAATCTCGACTCTGCGCAAAGTTTATGACCGTCGCGTTTTTTCGTGAAACCATGCTCATACGACTTACCATGGGCTAATACATCGTGAATGGCCAGTATTTTGAATTTCCGAGACGGTTCACGAAAAACCGATCGAAACTCGACTCGCGCGCGACTTCGCGCAAAGTTTATGACCGTCGTATTTTTTTGCGAAAGTGTGCTTGTACGACTTCTCATGGGCGAATAAGACGGGAAAGACCAGTATTTTGAATTTCCGAGACGGTGCACGAAAAACCGATCGAATCTAGACTCTGCGCAAAGTTTATGACCGTCGCGTTTTTTTGTGAAACCATGCTCATACGACTTACCATGGGCTAATACATCGTGAATGGCCAGTATTTTGAATTTCCGAGACGGTTCACGAAAAATCGATCGAAACCCGACTCGCGCGCGACTTCGCGCAAAGTTTATGACCGTCGTATTTTTTTTGCGAAAGCGTGCCTGTACGACTTCTCATGTGCTAATAAGACGGGAAAGACCAGTATTTAGAATTTCCGAGACGGTGCACGAAAAACCGATCGAATCTCGACTCTGCGCAAAGTTTATGACCGTCGCGTTTTTTCGTGAAAACATGCTCATACGACTTACCATGGGCTAATACATCGTGAATGGCCAGTATTTTGAATTTCTGAGACGGTGCACGAAAAACCGATCGAAACTCGACTCGCGCGCGACTTCGCGCAAAGTTTATGACCGTCGTATTTTTTTGCGAAAGTGTGCTTGTACGACTTCTCATGGGCTAATAAGACGGGAAAGACCAGTATTTTGAATTTCCGAGACGGTGCACTTAAAACCGATCGAATATCGACTCTGCGCAAACTTTATAACCATCGAGTTTTTTCGTGAAACCATGCTCATACGACTTACCATGGGCTAATACACTGTGAATGGCCAGTCTTTTGAATTTCTGAGACGGTGCACGAAAAACCGATCGAAACTCGACTCGCGCGCGACTTCGCGCAATGTTTATGACCGTCGTATTTTTTTGCGAAAGTGTGCTTGTACGACTTCTTATGGGCTAATAAGACGGGAAAGACCACTAAGAGACTTCAGACTTTAGTCTATGGCTTGTGTAGACAAAGCTTCTTTGTACAAATCTTTTACAAAATACATTATCTTTACTTACCAAAAAAAATAATAAGACGGGAAAGACCAGTATTTTGAATTTCCGAGACGGTGCATGAAAAGCCGATCGAATCTCGACTCTGCGCAAAGTTTATGACCGTCGCGTTTTTTCGTGAAACCATGCTCATACGACTTATCATGGGCTAATACATCGTGAATGGCCAGTATTTTGAATTTCCGAGACGGTGCACGAAAAACCGATCGAAACTCGACTCGCGCGCGACTTCGCGCAAAGTTTATGACCGTCGTATTTTTTTGCGAAAGTGTGCTTGCACGACTTCTTATGGGCTAATAAGACGGGAAAGTCCAGTATTTTGAATTTTCGAGATGGTGCACGAAAAACCGATCGAATATCGACTCTGCGCAAACTTTATGACCGTCGCATTTTTTCGTGAAACCATGCTCATACGACTTACCATGGGCTAATACACCGTGAATGGCCAGTCTTTTGAATTTCTGAGACGGTGCACGAAAAATCGATCGAAACTAGACTTGCGCGCGACTTCGCGCAAAGTTTATGACCGTCGTATTTTTTTGCGAAAGTTTGCTTGTACGACTTCTCATGGGCGAATAAGACGGGAAAGATCAGTATTTTGAATTTCCGAGACGGTGCACGAAAAACCGATAGAATCTCGACTCTGCGCAAAGTTTATGACCGTCGCGTTTTTCCGTGAAACCATGCTCATACGACTTACCATGGGCTAATACATCGTGAATGGCCAGTATTTTGAATTTCCGAGACGGTGCACGAAAAACCGATCGAAACTCGACTCGCGCGCAACTTCGCGCAAAGTTTATGACCGTCGTATTTTTTTGCGAAAGTGTGCTTGTACGACTTCTCTTGAGCTAATAAGACGGGAAAGACCAGTATTTTGAATTTCCGAGACGGTGCACTTAAAACCGATCGAATATCGACTCTTCGCAAAATTTTTGACCGTCGCGTTTTTTCGTGAAACCATGCTCATACGACTTACCATGGGCTAATACACCGTGAATGGCCAGTCTTTTGAATTTCCGAGACGGTGCACGAAAAACCGATCGAAACTCGACTCGCGCGCGACTTCGCGCAAAGTTTATGACCTTCGTATTTTTTTTGCGAAAGCATGCTTGTACGACTTCTCATGGGCTAATAAGACGGGAAAGTCCAGTATTTTGAATTTCCGAGACGGTGCACGAAAAACCGATCGAATCTCGACTCTGCGCAAAGTTTATGACCGTCGCGTTTTTTCGTGAAACCATGCTCATACGACTTACCATGGGCTAATACATCGTGAATGGCCAGTATTTTGAATTTCCGAGACGGTTCACGAAAAACCGATCGAAACTCGACTCGCGCGCGACTTCGCGCAAAGTTTATGACCGTCGTATTTTTTTGCGAAAGTGTGCTTGTACGACTTCTCATGGGCTAATAAGACGGGAAAGACCAGTATTTTGAATTTCCGAGACGGTGCACGAAAAACCGATCGAATCTAGACTCTGCGCAAAGTTTATGACCGTCGCGTTTTTTTGTGAAACCATGCTCATACGACTTACCATGGGCTAATACATCGTGAATGGCCAGTATTTTGAATTTCCGAGACGGTTCACGAAAAATCGATCGAAACCCGACTCGCGCGCGACTTCGCGCAAAGTTTATGACCGTCGTATTTTTTTTGCGAAAGCGTGCCTGTACGACTTCTCATGTGCTAATAAGACGGGAAAGACCAGTATTTAGAATTTCCGAGACGGTGCACGAAAAACCGATCGAAACTCGACTCGCGCGCGACTTCGCGCAAAGTTTTTTACCGTCGTATTTTTTTGCGAAAGCGTGCTTGTATGACTTCTCATGGGCTAATAAGACGGGAAAGACCAGTATTTTGAATTTCCGAGACGGTGCACGAAAAACCGATCGAATCTCGACTCTGCGCAAAGTTTATGACCGTCGCATTTTTTCGTGAAACCATGCTCATACGACTTACCATGGGCTAATACATCGTGAATGGCCAGTATTTTGAATTTCCGAGACGGTGCACGAAAAACCGATCGAAACTCGACTCGCGCGCGACTTCGCGCAAAGTTTATGACCGTCGTATTTTTTTTGCGAAAGCGTGCCTATACGACTTCTCATGGGCTAATAAGACGGGAAAGACAAGTATTTTTGAATTTCCGAGACGGTGCACGAAAAACCGATCGAAACTCGACTCTGCGCAAAGTTTATGACCGTCGCGTTTTTTCGTGAAACCATGCTCATACGACTTACCATGGGCTAATACATCGTGAATGGCCAGTATTTTGAATTTCCGAGACGGTGCCCCGAAAAAACGATCGAAACTCGACTCGCGCGCGACTTCGCGCAAAGTTTATGACCGTCGTATTTTTTTGCGAAAGTGTGCTTGTACGACTTCTCATGGGCTAATAAGACGGGAAAGTAAAGCTTGTATGGTAAAGCAATTATGGGATATTTTACAAAACAAGTCTTCTTTATGGTCACAATGGGTTTTTGCTAGGTACCTTACCAATGAATCAATCTGGGAAGTATCTGCAAAAACATCTCATTCTACTGCTTGGAAAGGAATTCTGAAGGCAAGGAGATGGCTACGTAACAATATTTCTTATGTGATTTCTTCTGGAACCAATATTAATATGTGGTATGATCCTTGGGTGAATGGGAAAAGTATATTTCAGATATTTGGTGATAGAGTACGACAGGATCTGGGGGCTCCCAAAGACTGGAAGGTTTCTGAATTCATTAACAATGGTACATGGTGTCTTCCTAACCCTACCTCCCTAGATATGTTATTACTTTGGCCGACTATTAGGGCTATTCCAATCAAGAACAACTCTTCAGATATGCTTATTTGGCTTCATGATAATGGTAAATTTAGTGCTACATCTGCATGGAACCAAATTAGACGACGAAACAACAAGTGGATCCCAAGTAGTTGGACATGGGATAGTCCATGCTCACAGCGACATTCCTTATGTACATGGCAGGCCCTTCTCGGTAAACTTCCTACGATAGACAATATGCAGCGAAGAGGTATTTATATTGTAAATCGGTGCTCTTTGTGTATGCAAAATGAAGAAAGTGTTGACCATCTCTACTTTGCTTGTGATTATTCATCTTCGATATGGAAGGAGATCTTGAAGCGATTTGATTTTCAAAGGCTACCACGGCCAAACTTGCATCATGAATTAGAAATGCTTATGCAAAGCTTCTCAAGAAAGGGGCCTCTTACACAACTAGCACGAATTATATTCAGATGTGCTATTTGGTGGATTTGGAAGGAGAGGTGTGGCAGAATTTTGAGTGTCACAACATGAACAAAGCTCAAATTCTGATAGAGATTCTTCAGGACTCACGATCATGCATGGAGCAAGAATTGAATATAGAGCACCTAACAAGAAGAGAGAAAGAGATTTTCACAAGATTCAATTTTTTCATTAGTCAATAATCACTCGAATAATGACAAGGATTGTAATGTATTATGGGGCAAAGCTTATATTTTGTGATGTATCCACAAGTACTCCAGAACAGTCTAGCTTTTGCGTTTTTTTATTAACTTCCTTGTGCTACTCTTGGAAATGAGTTTGATGAAGTGTGCCCATTTCACCTTCTTTAGGTGGGGTACAATCTTCTCGACTACACTAAGAGACTTCAGACTTTAGTCTATGGCTTGTGTAGACAAAGCTTCTTTGTACAAATCTTTTACAAAATACATTATCTTTACTTACCAAAAAAAATAATAAGACGGGAAAGACCAGTATTTTGAATTTCCGAGACGGTGCATGAAAAGCCGATCGAATCTCGACTCTGCGCAAAGTTTATGACCGTCGCGTTTTTTCGTGAAACCATGCTCATACGACTTACCAAGGGCTAATACATCGTGAATGGCCAGTATTTTGAATTTCCGAGACGGTGCACGAAAAACCGATCGAAACTCGACTCGCGCGCGACTTCGCGCAAAGTTTATGACCGTCGTATTTTTTTGCGAAAGTGTGCTTGTACGACTTCTCATGGGGTAATAAGACGGGAAAGACCAGTATTTTGAATTTTCGAGATGGTGCACGAAAAACCGATCAAATCTTGACTCTGCGCAAAGTTTATGACCGTCGCATTTTTTCGTGAAACCATGCTCATACGACTTACCATGGGCTAATACAGCGTGAATGGCCAGTATTTTGAATTTCCGAGACGGCGCACGAAAAACCGATCGAAACTCGACTCGCGCGCGACTTCTCGCAAAGTTTATGACCGTCGTATTTTTTTTGCGAAAGTGTGCTTGTACGACTTCTCATGGGCTAATAAGACGGGAAAGACCAGTATTTTGAATTTCCGAGACGGTGCACTTAAAACCGATCGAATATCGACTCTGCGCAAACTTTATGACCGTCGCGTTTTTTCGTGAAACCATGCTCATACGACTTACCATGGGCTAATACACCGTGAATGGCCAGTCTTTTGAATTTCTGAGACGGTGCACGAAAAACCGATCGAAACTCGACTCGCGCGCGACTTCGCGCAAAGTTTATGACCATCGTATTTTTTTGCGAAAGTGTGCTTGCACGACTTCTTATGGGCTAATAAGACGGGAAAGTCCAGTATTTTGAATTTCCGAGATGGTGCACGAAAAACCGATCGAATATCGACTCTGCGCAAACTTTATGACCGTCGCGTTTTTTCGTGAAACCATGCTCATACAACTTACCATGGGCAAATACACCGTGAATGGCCAGTCTTTTGAATTTCTGAGACGGTGCACGAAAAACCGATCGAAACTAGACTTGCGCGCGACTTCGCGCAAAGTTTATGACCGTCGTATTTTTTTGTGAAAGTGTGCTTGTACGACTTCTCATGGGCTAATAAGACGGGAAAGATCAGTATTTTGAATTTCCGAGACGGTGCACGAAAAACCGATAGAATCTCGACTCTGCGCAAAGTTTATGACCGTCGCGTTTTTTTGTGAAACCATGCTCATACGACTTACGATGGGCAAATACATCGTGAATGGCCAGTATTTTGAATTTCCGAGACGGTGCACGAAAAACCGATCGAAACTCGACTCGCGCGCAACTTCGCGCAAAGTTTATGACCGTCGTATTTTTTTGCGAAAGTGTGCTTGTACGACTTCTCATGGGCTAATAAGACGGGAAAGACCAGTATTTTGAATTTCCGAGACGGTGCACTTAAAACCGATCGAATATCGACTCTGCGCAAACTTTTTGACCGTCGCGTTTTTTCGTGAAACCATGCTCATACGACTTACCATGGGCTAATACACCGTGAATGGCCAGTCTTTTGAATTTCCGAGATGGTGCACGAAAAACAGATCGAAACTCGACTCGCGCGCGACTTCGCGCAAAGTTTATGACCGTCGTATTTTTTTGCGAAAGCATGCTTGTACGACTTCTCATGGGCTAATAAGACGGGAAAGTCCAGTATTTTGAATTTCCGAGACGGTGCACGAAAAACCGATCGAATCTCGACTCTGCGCAAAGTTTATGACCGTCGCGTTTTTTCGTGAAACCATGCTCATACGACTTACCATGGGCTAATACATCGTGAATGGCCAGTATTTTGAATTTCAGAGACGGTGCACGAAAAACCGATCGAAACTCGACTCGCGCGCGACTTCGCGCAAAGTTTATGACCGTCGTATTTTTTTTGCGAAAGCGTGCCTGTACGACTTCTCATGTGCTAATAAGACGGGAAAGACCAGTATTTTGAATTTCCGAGACCGTGCACGAAAAACCGATCGAATCTCGACTCTGCGCAAAGTTTATGACCGTCGCATTTTTTCGTGAAACCATGCTCATACGACTTACCATGGGCTAATACATCGTGAATGGCCAGTATTTTGAATTTCCGAGACGGTGCACGAAAAACCGATCGAAACTCGACTCGCGCGCAACTTCGCGCAAAGTTTATGACCGTCGTATTTTTTTGCGAAAGTGTGCTTGTACGACTTCTCATGGGCTAATAAGACGGGAAAGACCAGTATTTTGAATTTCCGAGACGGTGCACTTAAAACCGATCGAATATCGACTCTGCGCAAACTTTTTGACCGTCGCGTTTTTTCGTGAAACCATGCTCATACGACTTACCATGGGCTAATACACCGTGAATGGCCAGTCTTTTGAATTTCCGAGATGGTGCACGAAAAACAGATCGAAACTCGACTCGCGCGCGACTTCGCGCAAAGTTTATGACCGTCGTATTTTTTTGCGAAAGCATGCTTGTACGACTTCTCATGGGCTAATAAGACGGGAAAGTCCAGTATTTTGAATTTCCGAGACGGTGCACGAAAAACCGATCGAATCTCGACTCTGCGCAAAGTTTATGACCGTCGCGTTTTTTCGTGAAACCATGCTCATACGACTTACCATGGGCTAATACATCGTGAATGGCCAGTATTTTGAATTTCAGAGACGGTGCACGAAAAACCGATCGAAACTCGACTCGCGCGCGACTTCGCGCAAAGTTTATGACCGTCGTATTTTTTTTGCGAAAGCGTGCCTGTACGACTTCTCATGTGCTAATAAGACGGGAAAGACCAGTATTTTGAATTTCCGAGACCGTGCACGAAAAACCGATCGAATCTCGACTCTGCGCAAAGTTTATGACCATCGCGTTTTTTCGTGAAAACATGCTCATACGACTTACCATGGGCTAATACGTCGTGAATGGCCAGTATTTTGAATTTCTGAGACGGTGCACGAAAAAACGATCGAAACTCGACTCGCGCGCGACTTCGCGCAAAGTTTATGACCGTCGTATTTTTTTTGCGAAAGTGTGCTTGTACGACTTCTCATGGGCTAATAAGACGGGAAAGACCAGTATTTTGAATTTCTGAGACGGTGCACTTAAAACCGATCGAATATCGACTCTGCGCAAACTTTATGACCATCGCGTTTTTTCGTGAAACCTTGCTCATACGACTTACCATGGGCTAATACACTGTGAATGGCCAGTCTTTTGAATTTCTGAGACGGTGCACCGAAAAACCGATCGAAACTCGACTCGCGCGTGACTTCGCGCAAAGTTTATGACCGTCGTATTTTTTTGCGAATGTGTGCTTGTACGACTTCTTATGGGCTAATAAGACGGGAAAGACCAGTATTTTGAATTTCCGAGATGGTGCACGAAAAACCGATCGAAACTCGACTAGCGCGCGACTTGACGCAAAGTTTTTGACCATCGTATTTTTTTGCGAAAGCATGCTTGTACGACTTCTCATGGGCTAATAAGACGGGAAAGACCAGTATTTTGAATTTCCGAGACGGTGCACGAAAAACCGATCGAATCTCGACTCTGCGCAAAGTTTATGACCGTCGCATTTTTTCGTGAAACCATGCTCATACGACTTTACCATGGGCTAATACATCGTGAATGGCCAGTATTTTGAATTTCCGAGACGGTGCATCGAAAAAACCGATCGAAACTCGACTCGCGCGCTGACTTCGCGCAAAGTTTATGACCGTCGTATTTTTTTTTGCGAAAGCGTGCCTGTACGACTTCTCATGGGCTAATAAGACGGGAAAGACAAGTATTTTGAATTTCCGAGACGGTGCACGACGAAAACCGATCGAAACTCGACTCTGCGCAAAGTTTATGACCGACGCGTTTTTTCGTGAAACCATGCTCATTACGACTTACCATGGGCTAATACATCGTGAATGGCCAGTATTTTGAATTTCCGAGATGGTGCACGAAAAACTGATCGAAACTCGACTCGCGCGCGACTTCGCGCAAAGTTTATGACCGTCGTATTTTTTTGCAAAAGTGTGCTTGTACGACTTCTCATGGGCTAATAAGATGGGAAAGGCCAGTATTTTGAATTTCCGAGACGGTGCACCGAAAAAACCGATCGAAACTCGACTCTGCGCAAAGTTTATGACCATCGCGTTTTTTCGTGAAACCATGCTCATACGACTTACCATGGGCTAATACATCGTGAATGGCCAGTATTTTGAATTTCAGAGACGGTGCAACCGAAAAACCGATTGAAACTCGACTCGCGCGCGACTTCGCGCAAAGTTTATGACCGTCGTATTTTTTTTGCGAAAGCGTGCCTGTACGACTTCTCATGGGCTAATAAGATGGGAAAGACAAGTATTTTGAATTTCCGAGACGGTGCACACGAAAAACCGATCGAATCTCGACTCTGCGCAAAGTTTATGACCGTCGCGTTTTTTTCGTGAAACCATGCTCATACGACTTACCATGGGCTAATACATCGTGAATGGCCAGTATTTTGAATTTCCGAGACGGTGCAACGAACAAAACCGATCGAAACTCGACTCGCGCGCGACTTCGCGCAAAGTTTATGACCGTCGTATTTTTTTTGCGAAAGCGTGCCTGTACGACTTCTCATGGGCTAATAAGACGGGAAAGACAAGTATTTTGAATTTCCGAGACGGTGCACGAAAAACCGATCGAAACTCGACTCTGCGCAAAGTTTATGACCGTCGCGTTTTTTTGTGAAACCATGCTCATACGACTTACCATGGGCTAATACATCGTGAATGGCCAGTATTTTGAATTTCCGTGACGGTTCACGAAAAAACGATCGAAACTCGACTCGCGCGCGACTTCGCGCAAAGTTTATGACCGTCGTATTTTTTTTGCGAAAGCGTGCCTGTACGACTTCTCATGGGCTAATAAGACGGGAAAGACAAGTATTTTGAATTTCCGAGACGGTGCACGAAAAACCGATCGAAACTCGACTCTGCGCAAAGTTTATGACCGACGCGTTTTTTCGTGAAACCATGCTCAATACGACTTACCATGGGCTAATACATCGTGAATGGCCAGTATTTTGAATTTCCGAGATGGTGCACGAAAAACTGATCGAAACTCGACTCGCGCGCGACTTCGCGCAAAGTTTATGACCGTCGTATTTTTTTGCAAAAGTGTGCTTGTACGACTTCTCATGGGCTAATAAGATGGGAAAGGCCAGTATTTTGAATTTCCGAGACGGTGCACGAAAAACCGATCGAAACTCGACTCTGCGCAAAGTTTATGACCATCGCGTTTTTTCGTGAAACCATGCTCATACGACTTACCATGGGCTAATACATCGTGAATGGCCAGTATTTTGAATTTCAGAGACGGTGCACGAAAAACCGATCGAAACTCGACTCGCGCGCGACTTCGCGCAAAGTTTATGACCGTCGTATTTTTTTTGCGAAAGCGTGCCTGTACGACTTCTCATGGGCTAATAAGATGGGAAAGACAAGTATTTTGAATTTCCGAGACGGTGCACGAAAAACCGATCGAAACTCGACTCTGCGCAAAGTTTATGACCTTCGCGTTTTTTCGTGAAACCATGCTCATACGACTTACCATGGGCTAATACATCGTGAATGGCCAGTATTTTGAATTTCCGAGATGGTTCACGAAAAACCGATCGAAACTCAACTCGCGCGCGACTTCGCGCAATGTTTATGACCGTCGTATTTTTTTGCGAAAGTGTGCTTGTACGACTTCTCATGGGCTAATAAGACGGGAAAGACTAGTATTTTGAATTTCCGAGACGGTGCACGAAAAACCGATCGAATCTCGACTCTGCGCAAAGTTTATGACCGTCGCGTTTTTTTGTGAAACCATGCTCATACGACTTACCATGGGCTAATACATCGTGAATGGCCAGTATTTTGAATTTCCGTGACGGTTCACGAAAAAACGATCGAAACTCGACTCGCGCGCGACTTCGCGCAAAGTTTATGACCGTCGTATTTTTTTGCGAAAGTGTGCTTGTACGACTTCTTATGGGCTAATAAGACGAGAAAGACCAGTATTTTGAATTTCCGAGATGGTGCACCGAAAAACCGATCGAAACTCGACTCGCGCGCGACTTCACGCAAAGTTTTTGACCGTCGTATTTTTTTGCGAAAGCATGCTTGTACGACTTCTCATGGGCTAATAAGACGGGAAAGACCAGTATTTTGAATTTCCGAGACGGTGCACGAAAAACCGATCGAATCTCGACTCTGCGCAAAGTTTATGACCGTCGCATTTTTTCGTGAAACCATGCTCATACGACTTACCATGGGCTAATACATCGTGAATGGCCAGTATTTTGAATTTCCGAGACGGTGCACGAAAAACCGATCGAAACTCGACTCGCGTGCGACTTCGCGCAAAGTTTATGACCGTCGTATTTTTTTTGCGAAAGCGTGCCCTGTACGACTTCTCATGGGCTAATAAGACGGGAAAGACAAGTATTTTGAATTTCCGAGACGGTGCACGAAAAACCGATCGAAACTCGACTCTGCGCAAAGTTTATGACCGACGCGTTTTTTCGTGAAACCATGCTCATACGACTTACCATGGGCTAATACATCGTGAATGGCCAGTATTTTGAATTTCCGAGATGGTGCACGAAAAACTGATCGAAACTCGACTCGCGCGCGACTTCGCGCAAAGTTTATGACCGTCGTATTTTTTTGCAAAAGTGTGCTTGTACGACTTCTCATGGGCTAATAAGATGGGAAAGGCCAGTATTTTGAATTTCCGAGACGGTGCACGAAAAACCGATCGAAACTCGACTCTGCGCAAAGTTTATGACCATCGCGTTTTTTCGTGAAACCATGCTCATACGACTTACCATGGGCTAATACATCGTGAATGGCCAGTATTTTGAATTTCAGAGACGGTGCACGAAAAACCGATCGAAACTCGACTCGCGCGCGACTTCGCGCAAAGTTTATGACCGTCGTATTTTTTTTGCGAAAGCGTGCCTGTACGACTTCTCATGGGCTAATAAGATGGGAAAGACAAGTATTTTGAATTTCCGAGACGGTGCACGAAAAACCGATCGAAACTCGACTCTGCGCAAAGTTTATGACCTTCGCGTTTTTTCGTGAAACCATGCTCATACGACTTACCATGGGCTAATACATCGTGAATGGCCAGTATTTTGAAATTCAGAGACGGTGCACGAAAAACCGATCGAAACTCGACTCGCGCGCGACTTCGCGCAAAGTTTATGACCGTCGTATTTTTTTTTGCGAAAGCGTGCCTGTACAACTTCTCATGGGCTAATAAGACGGGAAAGATAAGTATTTTGAATTTCCGAGACGGTGCACGAAAAACCGATCGAAACTCGACTCGGCGCAAAGTTTATGACCGTCGCGTTTTTTCGTGAAACCATTCTCATACGACTTACCATGGGCTAATACATCGTGAATGACCAGTATTTTGAATTTCTGAGACGGTGCACGAAAAAACCGATCGAAACTCGACTCGCGCGCGACTTCGCGCAAAGTTTATGACCGTCGTATTTTTTTGCGAAAGTGTGCTTGTACGACTTCTCATGGGCTAATAAGACGGGAAAGACCAGTATGTTGAATTTCCGAGACGGTGCACTTAAAACCGATCGAATATCGACTCTGCGCAAACTTTATGACCATCGCGTTTTTTCGTGAAACCATGCTCATACGACTTACCATGGGCTAATACATCGTGAATGGCCAGTATTTTGAATTTCCGAGACGGTGCACGAAAAACCGATCGAAACTCGACTCGGCGCAAAGTTTATGACCGTCGCGTTTTTTTCGTGAAACCATGCTCATACGACTTACCATGGGCTAATACATCGTGAATGACCAGTATTTTGAATTTCTGAGACGGTGCACGAAAAACCGATCGAAACTCGACTCGCGCGCGACTTCACGCAAAGTTTTTGACCGTCGTATTTTTTTGCGAAAGCATGCTTGTACGACTTCTCATGGGCTAATAAGACGGGAAAGACCAGTATTTTGAATTTCCGAGACGGTGCACGAAAAACCGATCGAATCTCGACTCTGCGCAAAGTTTATGACCGTCGCATTTTTTCGTGAAACCATGCTCATACGACTTACCATGGGCTAATACATCGTGAATGGCCAGTATTTTGAATTTCCGAGACGGTGCACGAAAAACCGATCGAAACTCGACTCGCGCGCGACTTCGCGCAAAGTTTATGACCGTCGTATTTTTTTTGCGAAAGCGTGCCAGTACGACTTCTCATGGGCTAATAAGACGGGAAAGACAAGTATTTTGAATTTCCGAGACGGTGCACGAAAAACCGATCGAAACTCGAATCGCGCGCGACTTCGCGCAAAGTTTATGACCGTCGTATTTTTTTTTGCGAAAGCGTGCCTGTACGACTTCTCATGGGCTAATAAGACGGGAAAGACAAGTATTTTGAATTTCCGAGACGGTGCACGAAAAACCGATCGAAACTCGACTCTGCGCAAAGTTTATGACCGTCGCGTTTTTTCGTGAAACCATGCTCATACGACTTACCATGGGCTAATACATCGTGAATGGCCAGTATTTTGAATTTCTGAGACGGTGCACGAAAAACCGATCGAAACTCGACTCGCGCGCGACTTCGCGCAAAGTTTATGACCGTCGTATTTTTTTTGCGAAAGCGTGCCTGTACGACTTCTCATGGGCTAATAAGACGGGAAAGACAAGAATTTTGAATTTCCGAGACGGTGCACGAAAAACCGATCGAAACTCGACTCTGCGCAAAGTTTATGACCGTCGTGTTTTTTCGTGAAAACCATGCTCATACGACTTACCATGGGCTAATACATCGTGAATGGCCAGTATTTTGAATTTCCGAGACGGTGCACGAAAAACCGATCGAAACTCGACTCGCGCGCGACTTCGCGCAAAGTTTATGACCGTCGTATTTTTTTGCGAAAGTGTGCTTGTACGACTTCTCATGGGCTAATAAGACGGGAAAGACCAGTATTTTGAATTTCCGAGACGGTGCACGAAAAACCGATCGAATATCGACTCTGCGCAAACTTTATGACCGTCGCGTTTTTTCGTGAAACCATGCTCATACGACTTACCATGGGCTAATACACCGTGAATGGCCAGTCTTTTGAATTTCTGAGATGGTGCACGAAAAACCGATCGAAACTCGATTCGCGCGCGACTTTGCGCAAAGTTTATGACCGTCGTATTTTTTTTGCGAAAGCGTGCCTGTACGACTTGTCATGGGCTAATAAGACGGGAAAGACAAGTATTTTGAATTTCCGAGACGGTGCACGAAAAACCGATCGAAACTCGACTCTGCGCAAAGTTTATGACCGTCGCGTTTTTTCGTGAAACCATGCTCATACGACTTACCATGGGCTAATACATCGTGAATGGCCAGTATTTTGAATTTCCAAGACGGTGCACGAAAAACCGATCGAAACACGACTAGCGCGCGACTTCGCGCAAAGTTTATGACCGTCGTATTTTTTTTCCGAAAGCGTGCCTGTACGACTTCTGATGGGCTAATAAGACGGGAAAGACAAGTATTTTGAATTTCCGAGACGGTGCACGAAAAACCGATCGAAACTCGACTCGCGCGCGACTTAGCGCAAAGTTTACGACGGTCGCGTTTTTTCGTGAAACCATGCTCATACGACTTACCATGGGCTAACACATCATGAATGGCCAGTATTTTGAATTTCCGAGACGGTGCACCAAAAACCGATCGAAACTCGACTCGCGCGCGACTTCGCGCAAAGTTTATGACCGTCGTATTTTTTTGCGAAAGTGTGCTTGTACGACTTCTCATTGGCTAATAAGACGGGAAAGACCAGTATTTTGAATTTCCGAGAGGGTGCACGAAAAACCGATCGAATATCGACTCTACGCAAACTTTATGACCGTCGCATTTTTTCGTGAAACCATGCTCATACGACTTACCATGGGCTAATACACCGTGAATGGCCAGTCTTTTGAATTTCTGAGACGGTGCACGAAAAACCGATCGAAACTCGACTCGCGCGCGACTTCGCGCAAAGTTTATGACCGTCGTATTTTTTTGGCGAAAGCGTGCCTGTACGACTTCTCATGGGCTAATAAGACGGGAAAGACAAGTATTTTGTATTTCCGAGACGGTGCACGAAAAACCGATCGAAACTCGACTCTGCGCTGTTTTTTCGTGAAACCATGCTCATACGACTTACCATGGGCTAATACATCGTGAATGGCCAGTATTTTGAATTTCCGAGACGGTGCACGGAAAAACCGATCGAAACTCGATTAGCGCGCGACTTCGCGCAAAGTTTATGACCGTCGTATTTTTTTTTGCGAAAGCGTGCCTGTACGACTACTCATGGGTTAATAAGATGAGAAAGACCAGTATTTTGAATTTCCTAGACGGTGCACGAAAAACCGATAGAATCTCGACTCTGCGCAAAGTTTATGACCGTCGCGTTTTTTCGTGAAACCATGCTCATACGACTTACCATGGGCTAATACATCGTGAATGGCCAGTATTTTGAATTTCCGAGACGGTGCACGAAAAACCGATCGAAACTCGACTAGCGCGCGACTTAGCGCAAAGTTTATGACGATCGCGTTTTTTCGTGAAACCATGCTCATACGACTTACCATGGGCTAATACATCGTGAATGGCCAGTATTTTGAATTTCCGAGATGGTGCACGAAAAACCGATCGAAACTCGACTCGCGCGCGGCTTCGCGCAAATTTTATGACCGTCATATTTTTTTGCGAAAGTGTGCTTGTACGACTTCTCATGGGCTAATAAGACGGGGAAGACCAGTATTTTGAATTTCCGAGACGGTGCACGAAAAACCGATCGAATTTCGACTCTGCGCAAAGTTTATGACCGTCGCGTTTTTTCGTGAAACCATGCTCATACGACTTACCATGGGCTAATACATCGTGAATGGCCAGTATTTTGAATTTCCGAGACGGTGCACGAAAAACCGATCGAAACTCGACTCGCGCGCGACTTCGCGCAAAGTTTATGACCGTCGTATTTTTTTGGAAAGTGTGCTTGTACGACTTCTCATGGGCTAATAAGACGAGAAAGACCAGTATTTTGAATTTCCGAGACGGTGCACTTAAAACCGATCGAATATCGACTCTGCGCAAACTTTATGACCGTCGCGTTTTTTCGTGAAACCATGCTCATACGACTTACCATGGGCTAATACACCGTGAATGGCCAGTCTTTTGAATTTCCGAGACGGTGCACGAAAAATCGATCGAAACTCGACTCGCGCGCGACTTCGCGCAAAGTTTATGACCGTCGTATTTTTTTGCGAAAGCATGCTTGTACGACTTCTCATGGGCTAATAAGACTGGAAAAACCAGTATTTTGAATTTCCGAGACGGTGCACGAAAAAACCGATCGAATCTCGACTCTACGCAAAGTTTATGACCGTCGCGTTTTTTCGTGAAACCATGCTCATACGACTTACCATGGGCTAATACATCGTGAATGGCCAGTATTTTGAATTTCCGAGACGGTTCACGAAAAACCGATCGAAACTCGACTCGCGCGCGACTTCGCACAAAGTTTATGACTGTCGTATTTTTTTTGCGAAAGTGTGCTTGTACGACTTCTCATGGGCTAATAAGACGGGAAAGACCAGAATTTTGAATTTCCGAGACGGTGCACGAAAAATCGATAGAATCTCGACTCTGCGCAAAGTTTATGACCGTCGCGTTTTTTCGTGAAACCATGCTCATACGACTAACCATGCTCATACATCGTGAATGGCCAGTATTTTGAATTTCCGAGACGGTGCACGAAAAACCGATCGAAACTCGACTCGCACGCGACTTCGCGCAAAGTTTATGACCGTCGTATTTTTCTGCGAAAGTGTGCTTGTATGACTTCTCATGGGCTAATAAGACGGGAAAGACCAGTATTTTGAATTTCCGAGACGGTGCACGAAAAACCGATCGAATATCGACTCTGCGCAAACTTTATGACCGTCGCGTTTTTTCGTGAAACCATGCTCATACGACTTACCATGGGCTAATACACCGTGAATGGCCAGTCTTTTGAATTTCTGAGACGTTGCACGAAAAACCGATCGAAACTCGACTCGCGCGCGACTTCGCGCAAAGTTTATGAGCGTCGTATTTTTTTTGCAAAAGCGTGCCTGTACGACTTCTCATGGGCTAATAAGACGGGAAAGACAAGTATTTTGAATTTCCGAGACGGTGCACGAAAAACCGATCGAAACTCGACTCGCGCGCGACTTCGCGCAAAGTTTGTGACCGTCGTATTTTTTTTGCGAAAGCGTTCCTGTACGACTTCTCATGGGCTAATAAAACGGCAAAGACAAGTATTTTGAATTTCCGAGACGGTGCACGAAAAACCGATCGAAACTCGACTCTGCGCA
Organism: Ensete ventricosum; assembly: GCA_029747655.1. Classification (NCBI taxonomy): domain Eukaryota; kingdom Viridiplantae; phylum Streptophyta; class Magnoliopsida; order Zingiberales; family Musaceae; genus Ensete; species Ensete ventricosum. The sequence goes on along the minus strand of JAQQAF010000026.1, from coordinate 61,151 downwards.
AAGTTTATGACCGTTGCGTTTTTTCGTGAAACCATGCTCATACGACTTACCATGGGCTAATACATCGTGAATGGCCAGTATTTTGAATTTCTGAGACTGTGCACGAAAAACCGATCGAAACTCGACTCGTGCGCGACTTCGCGCAAAGTTTATGACCGTCGTATTTTTTTGCGAAAGCGTGCCTGTACGACTTCTCATGGGCTAATAAGATGGGAAAAACTAGTATTTTGAATTTCCGAGACGGTGCACGAAAAACCGATAGAATCTCGACTCTGCGCAAAGTTTATGACCGTCGCGTTTTTTCGTGAAACCATGCTCATACGACTTACCATGGGCTAATACATCGTGAATGGCCAGTATTTTGAATTTCCGAGACGGTGCACGAAAAACCGATCGAAACTCGACTCGCGCGCGACTTCGTGGAAAGTTTATTACCGTCGTATTTTTTTGCGAAAGTGTGCCTGTACGACTTCTCATGGGCTAATAAGACGGGAAAGACCAATATTTTGAATTTCCGAGATGGTGCACGAAAAACAGATCGAATATCAACTCTGCGCAAAGTTTATGACCGTCGCATTTTTTCATGAAACCATGCTCATACGACTTACCATGGGCAAATACATCGTGAATGGCCAGTATTTTGAATTTCTGAGACGGTCACGAAAAATCGATCGAAACTCGACTCGCGCGCGACTTCGCGCAAAGTTTATGACCGTCGTATTTTTTTTGCGAAAGCGTGCCTGTACGACTTCTCATGGGCTAATAAGACGGGAAAGACAAGTATTTTGAATTTCCGAGACGGTGCACGAAAAACCGATCGAAACTCGACTCTGCGCAAAGATTATGACCGTCGCGTTTTTTCGTGAAACCATGCTCATACGACTTACCATGGGCTAATACATCGTGAATGGCCAGTATTTTGAATTTCCGAGCCGGTGCACGAAAAACCTATCGAAACTCGACTCGCGCGCGACTTCGTGCAAAGTTTATGACCGTCGTATTTTTTTGCGAAAGCGTGCCTGTACGACTTCTCATGGGCTAATAAGACGGGAAAGTCCAGTATTTTGAACTTCCAAGACGGTGCACGAAAAACCGATCGAATCTCGACTCTGCGCAAAGTTTATGACCGTCGCATTTTTTCGTGAAACCATGCTCATACGACTTACCATGGGCTAATACATCGTGAATGGCCAGTATTTTGAATTTCCGAGACGGTGCACGAAAAACCGATCGAAACTCGACTCGCGCGCGACTTCGCGCAAAGTTTATGACCGTCGTATTTTTTTTGCGAAAGCGTGCCTGTACGACTTCTCATGGTCTAATAAGACGGGAAAGACAAGTATTTTGAATTTCCGAGACGGTGCACAAAAAACCGATCGAAACTCGACTCTGCGCAAAGTCTATGACTGTCGCATTTTTTCGTGAAACCATGCTCATACGACTTAACATGGGCTAATACATCGTGAATGGCCAGTATTTTGAATTTCCGAGACGGTGCACGAAAAACCGATCGAAACTCGACTCGCCCGCGACTTCGCGCAAAGTTTATGACCGTCGTATTTTTTTGCGCAAGCATGCCTGTACGACTTCTCATGGGCTAATAAGACGGGAAAGACCAATATTTTGAATTTCCGAGACGGTGCACGAAAAACCGATCGAATATCGACTCTGCACAAAGTTTATGACCGTCGCGTTTTTTCGTGAAACCATGCTCATACGACTTACCATGGGCTAATACACCGTGAATGGCCAGTCTTTTGAATTTCCGAGACGGTGCATGAAAAACCGATCAAAATTCGACTCGCGCGCGACTTCGCGCAAAGTTTATGACCGTCGTATTTTTTTTGCGAAAGCATGCCTGTACGACTTCTCATGGGCTAATAAGATGGGAAAGACCAGTATTTTGAATTTCCGAGATGGTGCACGAAAAACCGATCGAAACTCGACTCTGCGCAAAGTTTATGACCGTCGACGCAGCTGCGTGGTGGGCACAGAGCTATTATTCTTTCGCCTTTTACTAAAGTTTATGACCGTCGCATTTTTTCGTGAAACCATGCTCATACGACTTAACTTGGGCTAATACATCGTGAATGGCCAGTATTTTGAATTTCCAACACGGTGCAAAAAAAAACCGATCGAAACTCGACTCTGCGCAAAGTTTATGACCGTCGCATTTTTTAGTGAACCATGCTCATACGACTTACAATGGGCTAATTCATCGTGAATGGCCAGTATTTTGAATTTCCGAGACGGTGCACGAAAAATCGATCGAAACTCGACTCGCGCGCGACTTCGCGCAAAGTTAATGACCGTCGTATTTTTTTTGCGAATGCGTGCATGTACGACTTCTCATGGGCTAATAAGACGGGAAAGACAAGTATTTTGAATTTCCGAGACGGTGCACGAAAAACCGATCAAAACTCGACTCGCGCGCGACTTCGCGCAAAGTTTTTGACCGTCGTATTTTTTTGCGAAAGCATGCTTGCACGACTTCTCTTGGGCTAATAAGACGGGAAAGACCTGTATTTTAAATTTCCGAGACGGTGCACGAAAAACCGATCGAATCTCGACTCTGCGCAAAGTTTATGACCGTCGCGTTTTTTCTTTTTTTTTGGTAAGTAAAGATAATGTATTTTGTAAAAGATTTGTACAAAGAAGCTTTGTCTACACAAGCCATAGACTAAAGCCTGAAGTCTCTTAGTGTAGTCGAGAAGATTGTACCCCACCTAAAGAAGGTGAAATGGGCACACTTCATCAAACTCTTTTTTTTTGGTAAGTAAAGATAATGTATTTTGTAAAAGATTTGTACAAAGAAGCTTTGTCTACACAAGCCATAGACTAAAGCCTGAAATCTCTTAGTGTAGTCGAGAAGATTGCACCCCACCTAAAGAAGGTGAAATGGGCACGCTTCATCAAACTCATCTCCAAGAGTAGCATAAGGAAGTTAATAAATAATAAAATGCAATAGCTAGACTGTTCTGGAGTACTTGTGGATACATCACAAAATATAAGCTTTGCCCCATATAATACATTACAATCTTCATCATTATTCGAGTGATTCTTGACGAATGGAAAAATTGAATCTTGTGAAAATATCTTTCTCTCTTCTTGTTAGGTGCTCTGTATTCAATTCTTGCTCCATACATGATCGTGAGTCCTGAAGAATCTCTATCAGAATTTGAGCTTTTTTCATGTTGTGACACTCAAAAATTCTGCCACACCTCTCCTTCCAAATCCACCAAATAGCACATCTGAATATAATTCTTGCTAGTTGTGTAAGAGGACCCTTTCTTGAGAAGCCTTGCATTAGCCTTTCTAGTTCATGATGCAAGTTTGGCCGTGGTAGCCTTTGAAGATCAAATCGCTTCAAGATCTCTTCCCATATCCAAGATGAATAATCACAAGCAAAGTAGAGATGGTCAACACTTTCTTCATTTTACATACACAAAGAGCACCGATTTACAATATAAATACCTCTTCGCTGCATATTGTCCATCGTAGGAAGTTTGCCGAGAAGGGACTGCCATGTACATAAGGAATGTCGCTGTGAGCATGGACTATCCCATGTCCAACTACTTTGGATCCACTTGTTGTTTCGTCGTCTAATTTGGTTCCATGCAGATGTAGCACTAAATTTACCGTTATCATGAAGCCAAATAAGCATATCTGAAGAGTTGTTCATGATTGGAATAGCCCTAATAATCGGCCAAAGTAATAACATGTCAGGGGAGGTAGGGTTGGGAAGACACCAAGTACCATTGTTAATGAATTCAGAAACCTTCCAGTCTTTGGGAGCCCCCAGATCCTGTCGTACTCTATCACCAAATATCTGAAATATACTTTTCCCATTCACCCAAGGATCATACCACATATTAATATTGGTTCCAGAAGAAATCACATAAGAAATATTGTTACGTAGCCATCGCCTTGCCTTCAGAATTCCTTTCCAAGCAGAAGAATGAGATGTTTTTGCAGATGTTTCCCAGATTGATTCTTTAGTTAGGTACCTAGCAAAAACCCATTGTGACCATAAGGAAGACTTGTTTTGTAAAATATCCCATAATTGCTTTACCATACAAGCTTTATTCCAATCTCTAATATGTCGAAGATTCAGCCCCCCTTCATCCTTCGGTTTGCAAATGCTGTCCCAATTCACCATGTGCATTGCCTTACCATCTGTGCCATTCCAAAAGAAGTTCATAAGTAATTTATCAATATCATGGAGAAGCCCGGCAGGTAGAAGGAATGCATGAGACCAATAAATAGAATAAGAGATCAACACGGATCGAATAAGTTCAAGTCGTCCAGCTTTAGAAAGAAGCCTATTTTTCCAAGAGGAAATTCTGTTCTTAATTTTTTGTAAAATAGGCTGACATGAGGCTTTGTTGATTCCAGTGGATATAAGTGGGAGACCCAAGTAAGGAACCGGTAAATTTCCTTCAGCAACTCCCAATGTTTGAGCAATATGATCCTTATTGTCAATGCAAGCACCCACATATACTTTGCTCTTTGCATGATTTAGCTTAAGACCAGAAACTTTACCAAATTCATTAAGAATATCTGCCAGATTACTCACAGAAACTGGATCATCTCGAAGGAAGATAATAAGGTCGTCGGCAAATGTTATGTGAGAGATATAAACAGAACCATAATGTGGTACCTTAATTTTGCCATTGGAAACAGCCTCTTCTAACATACAACTGAGCCCTTCCATTGCAATGGTAAAAAGATAAGGAGATAGTGGATCGCCTTGCCGAATGCCATTCTTACTCCCAAAGAAGCCAATAGGTGAACCATTAAAGAGAATTGAAAATTTTGGAGTTTCCAAGCAACATTGAATCCATTTAACCCAGTGCTGAGGGAAGCCCATATTATGGAGCATCATGTAAATAAAATTCCTATTGACTGAGTCAAAGGCCTTTCGTAAATCAGCTTTAAAACAGATCTTTTTTCCTCTTGTTTTAGAATGTAGATCCTTAACCAAATCATTAGCAAGCAGGACATTATGATGGATACTCCTCCCTTTAAGAAAAGCAGCCTGATTAGGACTAATGACCTTATTCATGACCTTTTGTAGTCTATCTGCCAGCAACTTAGAGATAACCTTATAAATAAAGTTGCACAGTGAAATAGGACGGTAGTTCTCCAATGAATCGGCTCCATCATTTTTAGGCACTAAAGAAATAAAAGTGCAATTCATTTCTTTAAGAATGTGACCTGAGGAGAAAAAATGTCGACAAGCTTTTATGACATCGTTGCCTACAATAGCCCATGCAATTTGATAAAACTCAGCTGGAAATCCATCTGGACCAGGGCTTTTGTGCTTCGGGGACTTAAAAACAACTTTCACACTTCATCAAACTCATTTCCAAGAGTAGCACAAGGAAGTTAATAAAAAAAGCAAAAGCTAGACTGTTCTGGAGTACTTGTGGATACATCACAAAATATAAGCTTTGCCCCATAATACATTACAATCTTCATCATTATTCGAGTGATTATTGACTAATGAAAAAATTGAATCTTGTGAAAATCTCTTTATCTCTTCTTGTTAGGTGCTCTATATTCAATTCTTGCTCCATGCATGATCGTGAGTCCTGAAGAATCTCTATCAGAATTTGAGCTTTGTTCATGTTGTGACACTCAAAAATTCTGCCACACCTCTCCTTCCAAATCCACCAAATAGCACATCTGAATATAATTCTTGCTAGTTGTGTAAGAGGACCCTTTCTTGAGAAGCCTTGCATTAGCCTTTCTAGTTCATGATGCAAGTTTGGCCGTGGTAGCCTTTGAAGATCAAATCGCTTCAAGATCTCTTCCCATATCCAAGATGAATAATCACAAGCAAAGTATAGATGGTCAACACTTTCTTCCTTTTGCATACACAAAGAGCACCGATTTACAATATAAATACCTCTTCGCTGCATATTGTCCATCGTAGGAAGTTTGCCGAGAAGGGCCTGCCATGTACATAAGGAATGTCGCTGTGAGCATGGACTATCCCATGTCCAACTACTTGGGATCCACTTGTTGTTTCGTCGTCTAATTTGGTTCCATGCAGATGTAGCACTAAATTTACCATTATCATGAAGCCAAATAAGCATATCTGAAGAGTTGTTCTTGATTGGAATAGCCCTAATAGTCGGCCCAAGTAATAACATGTCTGGGGAGGTAGGGTTAGGAAGACACCATGTACCATTGTTAATGAATTCAGAAACCTTCCAGTCTTTGGGAGCCCCCAGATCCTGTCGTACTCTATCACCAAATATCTGAAATATACTTTTCCCATTCACCCAAGGATCATACCACATATTAATATTGGTTCCAGAAGAAATCACATAAGAAATATTGTTACGTAGCCATCTCCTTGCCTTCAGAATTCCTTTCCAAGCAGCAGAATGAGATGTTTTTGCAGATACTTCCCAGATTGATTCCTTGGTAAGGTACCTAGCAAAAACCCATTGTGACCATAAAGAAGACTTGTTTTGTAAAATATCCCATAATTGCTTTACCATACAAGCTTTATTCCAATCTCTAATATGTCGAAGATTCAAGCCCCCTTCATCCTTCGGTTTGCAAATGTTGTCCCAATTCACCATATGCATTGCCTTACCATCTGTGCCATTCCAAAAGAAGTTCATAAGTAATTTATCAATATCATTGAGAAGCCCGGCTGGTAGAAGGAATGCATGAGACCAATAAATAGAATAAGAGATCAACACTGATCGAATAAGTTCAAGTCGTCCAGCTTTAGAAAGAAGCCTATTTTTCCAAGAGGAAATTCTGTTCTTAATTTTTTGTAGGATAGGCTGACAGGAGACTTTGTTGATTCCAGTGGATATAAGTGGAAGACCCAAGCAAGGAACCGGTAAATTTCCTTCAGCAACTCCCAATGTTTGAGCAATATGATCCTTATTTTCAGTGCAAGCACCAACGTATACTTTGCTCTTTGCATGGTTTAGCTTAAGACCAGAAACTATACCAAATTCATTAAGAATATCCGCCAGATTACTCACAGAAACTGGATCATCTCGAAGGAAGATAATAAGGTCATCAGCAAATGTTATGTGAGAGATATAAACAGAACCATAATATGGTACCTTAATTTTGCCATTGGAAACAGCCTCTTCTAACATACAACTGAGTCCTTCCATTGCAACCGTCGCGTTTTTTCGTCAAACCATGCTCATACGACTTACCATGGGCTAATACATCGTAAATGGCCAGTATTTTGAATTTCCGAGACGGTGCACGAAAAAACGATCGAAACTCGACTCGCGCGTGACTTCGCGCAAAGTTTATGACCGTCGTATTTTTTTGCGAAATCGTGCCTGTACGACTTCTCATGGGCTAATAAGTCGGGAAAGACCAGTATTTTGAATTTCCGAGACGGTGCACGAAAAACCGATCGAATTTCGACTCTGCGCAAAGTTTATGACCGTCGCGTTTTTTCGTGAAACCATGCTCATACGACTTACCATGGGCTAATACATCGTGAATGGCCAGTATTTTGAATTTTCGAGACGGTGCACAAAAAACCGATCGAAACTCGACTCGCGCGCGACTTCGCGCAAAGTTTTTGACCGTCGTATTTTTTTGCGAAAGCATGCTTGTACGACTTCTCATGGGCTAATAAGACGGGAAAGACCTGTATTTTAAATTTCCGAGACGGTGCACGAAAAACAGATCGAATCTCGACTCTGCGCAAAGTTTAACACCGTCGCGTTTTTTCGTGAAACCATGCTCATACGACTTACCATGGGCTAATACATCGTAAATGGCCAGTATTTTGAATTTCCGAGATGGTGCACGAAAAACCGATCGAAACTCGACTCCCGCGTTACTTCTCGCAAAGTTAATGACCGTCGTATTTTTTTTGCGAATGCGTGCCTGTACGACTTCTCATGGGCTAATAAGACGGGAAAGACAAGTATTTTGAATTTCCGAGACGGTGCACGAAAAACCGATCGAATCTCGACTCTGCGCAAAGTTTATGACTGTCGCGTTTTTTCGTGAAACCATGCTCATACGGCTTACCATGGGCTAATACAACGTAAATGGCCAGTATTTTGAATTTCCGAGCCGGTGCACGAAAAACCTATCGAAACTCGACTCGCGCGCGACTTCACGCAAAGTTTATGACCGTCGTATTTTTTTGTGAAAGCGTGCCTGTACGACTTCTCATGGGCTAATAAGACGGAAAAGACCAGTATTTTGAATTTCCGAGTTGGTGCAAAGTTTATGACCGTCGCGTTTTTTCGTGAAACCATGCTCACACGACTTAACATGGGCTAATACATCGTGAATGGCCAGTATTTTGAATTTCCGAGACGGGCACGAAAAACCGATCGAATATCGACTCTGCGCAAAGTTTATGACGGTCGCATTTTTTCGTGAAACCATGCTCATACGACTTACCATGGGCTAATACACCTTGAATGGCCAGTCTTTTGAATTTTCGAGATGGTGCACGAAAAACCGATCGAAATTCGACTCTGCGCAAAGTTTATGACCGTCGTATTTTTTTTGCGAAAGCGTGCCTGTACGACTTCTCATGGGCTAATAAGACGGGAAAGACAAGTATTTTGAATTTCCGAGATGGTGCACGAAAAACAGATCGAAACTCGACTCTGCGCAAAGTTTATGACCGTCGCGTTTTTTCGTGAAACCATGCTCATACAACTTAAATTGGGCTAATACATCGTGAATGGCCAGTATTTTGAATTTCCGAGACGGTGCAAGAAAAACCGATCGAAACTCGACTCGCGCGCGACTTCGCGCAAAGTTTATGACGGTGCACGAAAAACCGATCGAAACTCGAGTCTGCGCAAAGTTTATGACCGTCCCATTTTTTCGTGAACCATGCTCATACGACTTACAATGGGCTAATTCATCGTGAATGGCCAGTATTTTGAATTTCCGAGACGGTGCACGAAAAACCGATCGAAACTCGACTCGCGCGCGACTTCGCGCGAAGTTAATGACAGTCGTATTTTTTTTGCGAATGCGTGCCTGTACGACTTCTAATGGGCTAATAAGACGGGAAAGACAAGTATTTTGAATTTCCGAGACGGTGCACGAAAAACCGATCGAAACTCGACTCTGCGCAAAGTTTATGACCGTCTCTTTTTTTCGTGAACCTTGCTCATACGACTTACAATGGGCTAATACATCGTGAATGGCCAGTATTTTGAATTTCCGAGACGGTACACGAAAAACCGATCGAAACTCGACTCGCGCGCTACTTCGCGCAAAGTTAATGACCGTCGTATTTTTTTGGCGAATGCGTGCCTGTACGACTTCTCATGGGCTAATAAGACGGGAAAGACAAGTATTTTGAATTTCCGAGACGGTGCACGAAAAACCGATCGAAACTCGACTCTCCGCAAAGTTTATGACCATCGCGTTTTTTCGTAAAACCATGCTCATACGACTTAACATGGGCTAATACATCGTGAATGTCCAGTATTTTGAATTTCCGAGACGGTGCACGAAAAACCGATCGAAACTCGACTCGCGCGCGACTTCGCGCAAAGTTTATGACCGTCGTATTTTTTTGCGAAAGCGTGCCTGTACGACTTCTCATGGGCTAATAAGACTGGAAAGACCAGTATTTTGAATTTCCGAGACGGTGCACGAAAAACCGATCGAATCTCGACTCTACGCAAAGTTTATGATCGTCGCGTTTTTTCGTGAAACCATGCTCATACGACTTACCATGGGCTAATACATCGTGAATAGCCAGTATTTTGAATTTCTGAGACGGTGCACGAAAAACCGATCGAAACTCGACTCACGCGCGACTTCGCGCAAAGTTTATGACCGTCGTATTTTTTTGCGAAAGTGTGCCAGTACGACTTCTCATGGGCTAATAAGACGGGAAAGACCAGTATTTTGAATTTCCGAGACGGTGCACGAAAAACCGATAGAATCTCGCCTCGCGCGCGACTTCGCGCAAAGTTTATGACCGTCGTATTTTTTTGCGAAAGCATGCCTGTACGACTTCTCATGGGCTAATAAGACGGGAAAGACCAGTATTTTGAATTTCCGAGACGGTGCACGAAAAACCGATAGAATCTCGACTCTGCGCAAAGTTTATGACCGTCGCGTTTTTTCGTGAAACCATGCTCATACGACTTACCATGGGCTAATACATCGTGAATGGCCAGTATTTTGAATTTCCGAGACGGTGCACGAAAAACCATTCGAAACTCGACTCGCGCGCGACTTCGCGCAAAGTTTATGACCGTCGTATTTTTTTGCGAAAGTGTGCCAGTACGACTTCTCATGGGCTAATAAGACGGGAAAGACCAGTATTTTGAATTTCCGAGACGGTGCACGAAAAACCAATCGAATATCAACTCTGCGCAAACTTTATGACCGTCGCGTTTTTTCGTGAAACCATGCTCATACGACTTACCATGGGCTAATACATCGTGAATGGCCAGTATTTTGAATTTCTGAGACGGTCACGAAAAACCGATCGAAACTCGACTCGCGCGCGACTTCAGGCAAAGTTTATGACCGTCGTATTTTTTTGCGAAAGTGTGCTTGTACGACTTCTCATGGGCTAATAAGACGGGAAAGACAAGTATTTTGAATTTCCGAGACGGTGCACGAAAAAACCGATCGAAACTCGACTCGTGCGCGACTTCGCACAAAGTTTTTGACTGTCGTATTTTTTTGCGAAAGCGTGCTTGTACGTCTTCTCATGGGCTAATAAGACGGGAAAGACCAGTATTTTAAATTTCCGAGACGGTGCACGAAAAACCGATCGAATATCGACTCTGCACAAACTTTATGACCGTCGCGTTTTTTCGTGAAACCATGCTCATACGACTTACCATGAGCTAATACATCATGAATGGCCAGTATTTTGAATTTCCGAGCCGGTGCACGAAAAACCTATCGAAACTCGACTCGCGCGCGACTTCGCGCAAAGTTTATGACCGTCGTATTTTTTTGCGAAAGCCTGCCTGTACTACATCTCATGGGCTAATAAGACGAGAAAGACAAGTATTTTGAATTTCCGTGACGGTGCACGAAAAACCGATCGAAACTCGACTCGTGCGTGACTTCGCGCAAAGTTTTTGACCCACGTATTTTTTTGCGAAAGCATGCTTGTAAGACTTCTCAAGGGCTAATAAGACGGGAAAGACCAGTATTTTAAATTTCCGAGACGGTGCACGAAAAACCGATCGAATCTCGACTCTGCGCAAAGTTTATGACCGTCGCGTTTTTTCATGAAACCATGCTCATACGACTTACAATGGGCTAATACATCGTAAATGGCCGGTATTTTGAATTTCCGAGACGGTGCACGAAAAACCGATCGAAACTCGACTCGCGCGTGACTTCGCGCAAAGTTTAAGACCGTCGTATTTTTTTGCGAAAGCGTGCCTGTACGACTTCTCATGGGCTAATAAGACGGGAAAGACCAGTATTTTGAATTTCCGAGACGGTGCACGAAAAACCGATCGAATCTCGACTCTGCGCAAACTTTATGACCGTCGCGTTTTTTCGTGAAACCATGCTCATACGACTTACCATGGGCTAATACACCGTGAATGGCCAGTCTTTTGAATTTCTGAGACGGTGCACGAAAAATCGATTCAAACTCGACTCGCGCGCGACTTCGCGCAAAGTTTATGACCGTCGTATTTTTTTAGCGAAAGCGTGCCTGTACGACTTCTCATGGGCTAATAAGACGGGAAAGACAAGTATTTTGAATTTCCGAGACGGTGCACGAAAAACAGATCGAAACTCGACTCTGCGCAAAGTTTATGACCGTCACGTTTTTTCGTGAAACCATGCTCTTTTTTTTTTTTTTGGTAAGTAAAGATAATGTATTTTGTAAAAGATTTGTACAAAGAAGCTTTGTCTACACAAGCCATAGACTAAAGCCTGAAGTCTCTTAGTGTAGTCGAGAAGATTGCACCCCACCTAAAGAAGGTGAAATGGGCACGCTTCATCAAACTCATCTCCAAGAGTAGCATAAGGAACTTAATAAACAATAAAATGCAATAGCTAGACTGTTCTGGACTACTTGTGGATACATCACAAAATATAAGTTTTGCCCCATATAATACATTACAATCTTCATCATTATTCGAGTGATTCTTGACGAATGGAAAAATTGAATCTTGTGAAAATATCTTTCTCTCTTCTTGTTAGGTGCTCTGTATTCAATTCTTGCTCCATACATGATCGTGAGTCCTGAAGAATCTCTATCAGAATTTGAGCTTTGTTCATGTTGTGACACTCAAAAATTCTGCCACACCTCTCCTTCCAAATCCACCATATAGCACATCTGAATATAATTCTTGCTAGTTGTGTAAGAGGCCCCTTTCTTGAGAAGCTTTGCATAAGCATTTCTAATTCATGATGCAAGTTTGGTCGTGGTAGCCTTTGAAAATCAAATCGATTCAAGATCTCCTTCCATATCCAAGATGAATAATCACAAGCAAAGTAGAGATGGTCAACACTTTCTTCATTTTGCATACACAAAGAGCACCGATTTACAATATAAATACCTCTTCGCTGCATATTGTCCATCGTAGGAAGTTTGCCGAGAAGGGCCTGCCATGTACATAAGGAATGTCGCTGTGAGCATGGACTATCCCATGTCCAACTACTTTGGATCCACTTGTTGTTTCGTCGTCTAATTTGGTTCCATGCAGATGTAGCACTAAATTTACCGTTATCATGAAGCCAAATAAGCATATCTGAAGAGTTGTTCTTAATTGGAATAGCCCTAATAGTCGGCCAAAGTAATAACATGTCAGGGGAGGTAGGGTTGGGAAGACACCAAGTACCATTGTTAATGAATTCAGAAACCTTCCAGTCTTTGGGAGCCCCCAGATCCTGTCGTACTCTATCACCAAATATCTGAAATATACTTTTCCCATTCACCCAAGGATCATACCACATATTAATATTGGTTTCAGAAGAAATCACATAAGAAATATTGTTACGTAGCCATCGCCTTGCCTTCAGAATTCCTTTCCAAGCAGAAGAATGAGATGTTTTTGCAGATGTTTCCCAGATTGATTCCTTGGTTAGGTACCTAGCAAAAACCCATTGTGACCATAAGGAAGACTTGTTTTGTAAAATATCCCATAATTGCTTTACCATACAAGCTTTATTCCAATCTCTAATATGTCGAAGATTCAGCCCCCCTTCATCCTTCGGTTTGCAAATGCTGTCCCAATTCACCATGTGCATTGCCTTACCATCTGTGCCATTCCAAAAGAAGTTCATAAGTAATTTATCAATATCATGGAGAAGCCCGGCAGGTAGAAGGAATGCATGAGACCAATAAATAGAATAAGAGATCAACACAGATCGAATAAGTTCAAGTCGTCCAGCTTTAGAAAGAAGCCTATTTTTCCAAGAGGAAATTCTGTTCTTAATTTTTTGTATGATAGGCTGACAGGAGGCTTTGTTGATTCCAGTGGATATAAGTGGGAGACCCAAGTCAACCGGTAAATTTCCTTCAGCAACTCCCAATGTTTGAGCAATATGATCCTTATTGTCAATGCAAGCACCCACATATACTTTGCTCTTTGCATGGTTTAGCTTAAGACCAGAAACTTTACCAAATTCATTGAGAATATCTGCCAGATTACTCACAGAAACTGGATCATCTCGAAGGAAGATAATAAGGTCGTCGGCAAATGTTATGTGAGAGATATAAACAGAACCATAATGTGGTACCATAAGTTTGCCATTGGAAACAGCCTCTTCTAACATACAACTGAGCCCTTCCATTGCAATGGTAAAAAGATAAGGAGATAGTGGATCACCTTGCCGAATGCCATTCTTACTCCCAAAGAAGCCAATAGGTGAACCATTAAAGAGAATTGAAAATTTTGGAGTTTCCAAGCAACATTGAATCCATTTAACCCAGTGCTGAGGGAAGCCCATATTATGGAGCATCATGTAAATAAAATTCCTATTGACTGAGTCAAAGGCCTTTCGTAAATCAGCTTTAAAACAGATCTTTTTCCCTCTTGTTTTAGAATGTAGATCCTTAACCAAATCATTAGCAAGCAGGACATTATGATGGATACTCCTCCCTTTAAGAAAAGCAGCCTGATTAGGACTAATGACCTTATTCAAGACCTTTTGTAGTCTATCTGCCAGCAACTTAGAGATAACCTTATAAATAAAGTTGCACAGTGAAATAGGACGGTAGTTCTCCAATGAATCGGCTCCATCATTTTTAGGCACTAAAGAAATAAAAGTGCAATTCATTTCTTTAAGAATGTGACCTGAGGAGAAAAAATGTCGACAAGCTTTTATGACATCGTTGCCTACAATAGCCCATGCAATTTGATAAAACTCAGCTGGAAATCCATCTGGACCAGGGCTTTTGTGCTTCGGGGACTTAAAAACAACTTTCACAATTTCATCATCCGTTATTGGGGCATTAAGATGAGAGAGGGCTTCAGAATCAAGTCGTCTTGTAGGCCCAACATGAATACTATTAGGCTGCTGTTCCTGATTGAGTAAGGAATAAAAAAATTGCTTGGTGTAATTTTTAACCTCATCCGGATCCTCAATGAGATTACCATCTATACCTTTGCATTTTTTGATGCGATTAGTAGCCCTTCTGGTAGCAATAGCAGCATAGAAAAACTTCGTATTAGAATCCCCTAAAGTAAGCCAATGCTGTCGTGACTTCTGTTTCAAAAAGCATTCCTCCTGCTTCAAAGCTTGCATAAAGTTATTTCTAGCAACAGCCTCTTTGTATATAAGATTCGCATCCAAAGGTTGAAGATTTAGCTCGCTTTGCACAGCCATAAGTTCTTTCTTGCATAACTGAACCCTATCGTTGATATTTCCAAATGTAGTTGAATTCCACTTCTTCAGTGCTGCTTTGCATGCTTTTAGTTTTTGACATAGGATGTAAGGGGGAGAACCAAATACATTAATGTCCCAAGCTGACTTAATAACTTCAAGGAACTTTGGGTGAGAACTCCACATATTAAAAAATCTAAAAGGTTTCTTGACTCTGGGTAGTGCTTTATCTGCATGTATATGCATAATAGAGTGATCCGAAAATAACTTAGCACCGTACTCAAGAAGTGAATCTGGGAAAACTGCTAACCATTCCTGATTAATCAAACATCTGTCAAGTCGAGCCATAATTTTTCTTTCAGCAGTACTTTGATTGTTCCATGAGAACCAATCACCTACAGATTTCATGTCAGTCAATGCAGCAGTATCTATACAATCATTAAAATGTTGAAGCTGACATTCGGAAAGCACTCTACCCCCCACTTTCTCATTTGTGTATCTGACAGTATTAAAGTCACCGAGAACAGCCCATGGTACTGTAGGATAACTATTTGCAATGCTAACCAGATCACGCCATAGAGCATTCCTGTCAGACATACTGTTAGATGCATAAATACCGGTAATATTGAATTGACATCCAGTCTGTTTATCCTCTGCCTTAAGATGAATGAATTGATTAGTAGCAGAAATAAACCAAGCAGTAACAAGGTTAGGATCCCATAAGACCCAAACTCGACCATAAGTATCCTGAGAATCATTAGTAATGGCCTGAGGCAGAACTTTTTACTAATGATTCGTGAAACCATGCTCATACGACTTACCATGGGCTAATACATCGTGAATGGCCAGTATTTTGAATTTTCGAGATGGTGCACGAAAAACCGATCGAAACTCGACTTGCGTGCGACTTCGCGCAAAGTTTATGACCGTCGTATTTTTTTACGAAAGTGTGCTTGTACGACTTCTCATGGGCTAATAAGACGGGAAAGACCAGTATTTTGAATTTTCAAGACGGTGCACGAAAAACCGATCGAATCTCGACTCTGCGCAAAGTTTATGACCGTCGCGTTTTTTCGTGAAACCATGCTCATACGACTTACCATGGGCTAATACATCGTGAATGGCCAGTATTTTGAATTTTTGAGACAGTGCACGAAAAACAGATTGAAACTCGACTCTGCGCAAAGTTTATGACCGTCGCGTTTTTTCGTGAAACCATACTCATACGACTTACCATGGGCTAATATATCGTGAATGGCCAGTATTTTGAATTTCCGAGACGGTGCACGAAAAACCTATCGAAACTCGACTCGCGCGCGACTTCGCGCAAAGTGTATGACCGTCGTATTTTTTTGCGAAAGCGTGCCTGTACGACTTCTTATGGGCTAATAAGATGGGAAAGACAAGTATTTTGAATTTCCGAGACGGTGCACAAAAAACCGATCGAATCTCGACTCTACGCAAAGTTTATAACCGTCGCGTTATTTCGTGAAACCATGCTCATACGACTTACCATGGGCTAATATATCGTGAATGGCCAGTATTTTGAATTTCCGAGCCGGTGCACGAAAAACCTATCGAAACTCGACTCGCGCGCGACTTCGCGCAAAGTTTATGACCGTCGTATTTTTTTGCGAAAGCGTGCCTGTACGACTTCTCATGGGCTAATAAGACGGGAAAGACCAGTATTTTGAATTTCCGAGACGGTGCACGAAAAACCGATCGAATCTCGACTCTGCGCAAAGTTTATGACCGTCGCATTTTTTCGTGAAACCATGCTCATACGACTTACCATGGGCTAATACATCGTGAATGGCCAGTATTTTGAATTTCCGAGACGGTGCACGAAAAACCGATCGAAACTCGAATCGCGCGTGACTTCGCGCAAAGTTTATGACCGTCGTATTTTTTTTGCGAAAGCGTGCCTGTACGACTTCTCATGGTCTAATAAGACGGGAAAGTCAAGTATTTTGAATTTCCGAGACGGTGCACGAAAAACCGATCGAAACTCGACTCTGCGCAAAGTTTATGACCGTCGCGTTTTTTCGTGAAACCATGCTCATACGACTTAACATGGGCTAATACATCGTGAATGGCCAGTATTTTGAATTTCCGAGACGGTGCACGAAAAACTGATCGAAACTCGACTCGCCCGCGACTTCGCGGAAAGTTTATGACCGTCGTATTTTTTTGCGCAAGCGTGCCTGTACGACTTCTCATGGGCTAATAAGACGGGAAAGACCAATATTTTGAATTTCCGAGACGGTGCACGAAAAACCGATCGAATATCGACTCTGCACAAAGTTTGACCGTCGCGTTTTTTTCGTGAAACCATGCTCATACGACTTACCATGGGCTAATACACCGTGAATGGCCAGTCTTTTGAATTTCCGAGACGGTGCACGAAAAACCGATCGAAATTCGACTCGCGCGCGACTTCGCGCAAAGTTTATGACCGTCGTATTTTTTTTTGCGAAAGCATGCCTGTACGAATTCTCATGGGCTAATAAGATGGGAAAGACAAGTATTTTGAATTTCCGAGATAGTGCACGAAAAACCGATCGAAACTCGACTCTGCGCAAAGTTTATGACCGTCGACGCAGCAGTGGGGTGGGCTACTAATATGCATATACATGCAGATAAAGCACTACCAAGAGTCAAGAAACCTTTTAGATTTTTTAATATGTGGAGTTCTCACCCAAAGTTCCTCGAAGTTATTAAGTCAGCTTGGGACATTAATGTATTTGGTTCTCCCCCTTACATCCTATGTCAAAAACTAAAAGCATGCAAAGCAGCACTGAAGAAGTGGAATTCAACTACATTTGGAAATATCAACGACAGAGTTCAGTTATGCAAGAAAGAACTTATGGCTGTGCAAAGCGAGCTAAATCTTCAACCTCTGGATGCGAATCTTATATACAAAGAGGCTGCTGCTAGAAATAACTTTATGCAAGCTTTGAAGCAGGAGGAATGCTTTTTGAAACAGAAGTCACGACAGCATTGGCTTACTCTAGGGGATTCTAATACGAAGTTTTTCTATGCTGCTATTGCTACCAGAAGGGCTACTAATCGCATCAAAAAATGCAAAGGTATAGATGGTAATCTCATTGAGGATCTGGATGAGGTTAAAAATTACACCGAGCAATTTTTTTATTCCTTACTTAATCAGGAACAGCAGCCTAATAGTATTCATGTTGGGCCTACAAGACGACTTGATTCTGAAGCCCTCTCTCATCTTAATGCCCCAATAACGGATGATGAAATTGTGAAAGTTGTTTTTAAGTCCCCGAAGCACAAAAGCCCTGGTCCAGATGGATTTCCAGCTGAGTTTTATCAAATTGCATGGGCTATTGTAGGCAACGATGTCATAAAAGCTTGTCGACATTTTTTCTCCTCAGGTCACATTCTGAAAGAAATGAATTGCACTTTTATTTCTTTAGTGCCTAAAAATGATGGAGCCGATTCATTGGAGAACTACCGTCCTATTTCACTGTGCAACTTTATTTATAAGGTTATCTCTAAGTTGCTGGCAGATAGACTACAAAAGGTCATGAATAAGGTCATTAGTCCTAATCAGGCTGCTTTTATTAAAGGGAGGAGTATCCATCATAATGTCCTGCTTGCTAATGATTTGGTTAAGGATCTACACTCAAAAACAAGAGGGAAAAAGATCTGTTTTAAAGCTGATTTACGGAAGGCCTTTGACTCAGTCAATAGGCAATTTATTTACATGATGCTCCATAATATGGGCTTCCCTCAGCGCTGGGTTCAATGGATTCAATGTTGCTTGGAAACTCCAAAATTTTCGATTCTCTTTAATGGTTCACCTATTGGCTTCTTTGGGAGTAAGAATGGCATTCGGCAAGGTGATCCACTATCTCCTTATCTTTTTACCATTGCAATGGAAGGGCTCAGTTGTATGTTAGAAGAGGCTGTTTCCAATGGCAAAATTAAGGTACCACATTATGGTTCTGTTTATATCTCTCACATAACATTTGCCGACGACCTTATTATCTTCCTTCGAGATGATCCAGTTTCTGTGAGTAATCTGGCAGATATTCTTAATGAATTTGGTAAAGTTTCTGGTCTTAAGCTAAACCATGCAAAGAGCAAAGTATATGTGGGTGCTTGCATTGACAATAAGGATCATATTGCTCAAACATTGGGAGTTGCTGAAGGAAATTTACCGGTTCCTTACTTGGGTCTCCCACTTATATCCACTGGAATCAACAAAGCCTCCTGTCAGCCTATCATACAAAAAATTAAGAACAGAATTTCCTCTTGGAAAAATAGGCTTCTTTCTAAAGCTGGACGACTTGAACTTATTCGATCTGTGTTGACCTCTTATTCTATTTATTGGTCTCATGCATTCCTTCTACCAGCCGGGCTTCTCCATGATATTGATAAATTACTTATGAACTTCTTTTGGAATGGCACAGATGGTAAGGCAATGCACATGGTGAATTGGGACAGCATTTGCAAACCGAAGGATGAAGGGGGGCTGAATCTTCGACATATTAGAGATTGGAATAAAGCTTGTATGGTAAAGCAATTATGGGATATTTTACAAAACAAGTCTTCCTTATGGTCACAATGGGTTTTTGCTAGGTACCTTACCAAGGAATCAATCTGGGAAGTATCTGCAAAAACATCTCATTCTGCTGCTTGGAAAGGAATTCTAAAGGCAAGGAGATGGCTACGTAACAATATTTCTTATGTGATTTCTTCTGGAACCAATATTAATATGTGGTATGATCCTTGGGTGAATGGGAAAAGCATATTTCAGATATTTGGTGATAGAGTACGACAGGATCTGGGGGCTCCCAAAGACTGGAAGGTTTCTGAATTCATTAACAATGGTACTTGGTGTCTTCCCAACCCTACCTCCCCTGACATGTTATTACTTTGGCCGACTATTAGGGCTATTACAATCAAGAACAACTCTTCAGATATGCTTATTTGGCTTCATGATAACGGTAAATTTAGTGCTACATCTGCATGGAACCAAATTAGACGACGAAACAACAAGTGGATCCAAAGTAGTTGGACATGGGATAGTCCATGCTCACAGCGACATTCCTTATGTACATGGCAGGCCCTTCTCGGCAAACTTCCTACGATGGACAATATGCAGCGAAGAGGTATTTATATTGTAAATCGGTGCTCTTTGTGTATGCAAAATGAAGAAAGTGTTGACCATCTCTACTTTGCTTGTGATTATTCATCTTGGATATGGAAGGAGATCTTGAAGCGATTTGATTTTCAAAGGCTACCACGGCCAAACTTGCATCATGAATTAGAAATGCTTATGCAAAGCTTCTCAAGAAAGGGGCCTCTTACACAACTAGCACGAATTATATTCAGATGTGCTATTTGGTGGATTTGGAAGGAGAGGTGTGGCAGAATTTTTGAGTGTCACAACATGAAGAAAGCTCAAATTCTGATAGAGATTCTTCAGGACTCACGATCATGTATGGAGCAAGAATTGAATACAGAGCACCTAACAAGAAGAGAGAAAGATATTTTCACAAGATTCAATTTTTCCATTCGTCAAGAATCACTCGAATAATGATGAAGATTGTAATGTATTATATGGGGCAAAGCTTATATTTTGTGATGTATCCACAAGTAGTCCAGAACAGTCTAGCTATTGCATTTTATTATTTATTAACTTCCTTATGCTACTCTTGGAGATGAGTTTGATGAAGCGTGCTCATTTCACCTTCTTTAGGTGGGGTGCAATCTTCTCGACTACACTAAGAGACTTCAGGCTTTAGTCTATGGCTTGTGTAGACAAAGCTTCTTTGTACAAATCTTTTACAAAATACAATATCTTTACTTACCAAAAAAAAAAAAAAAAAAAAAAAAAAAAAAAAAGAAAAAAAAAGAAAAAGCAGTGGGGTGGGCACAGAGCTATTATTCTTTCGCATTTTACTAAAGTTTATGACCGTCGCGTTTTTTCGTGAAACCATGCTCATACGACTTAACTTGGGCTAATACATCGTGAATGGCCAGTATTTTGAATTTCCGACACGGTGCAAAAAAAACCGATCGAAACTCGACTCTGGGCAAAGTTCATGACCGTCGCATTTTTTCGTGATCCATGCTCATACGACTTACAATGGGCTAATTCATCGTGAATGGCCAGTATTTTGAATTTCCGAGACGGTGCACGAAAAACCTATCGAAACTCGACTCGCGCGTGACTTCGCCCAAAGTTAATGACCGTCGTATTTTTTTTGCGAATGCGTGCATGTACGACTTCTCATGGGCTAATAAGACGGGAAAGACAAGTATTTTGAATTTCCGAGATGGTGCACAAAAAACCGATCGAAACTCGACTCACGCGCGACTTAGCGCAAAGTTTTTGACCGTCGTATTTTTTTGCGAAAGCATGCTTGTACGACTTCTCATGGGCTAATAAGACGGGAAAGACAAGTATTTTGAATTTCCGAGACGGTGCACGAAAATCCGATCGAATCTCGACTCTGCGCAAAGTTTATGACCGTCGCGTTTTTTAGTGAAACCATGCTCATACGACTTACCATGGGCTAATACATCGTGAATGGCCAGTATTTTGAATTTCCGAGACGGTGCACGAAAAACCGATCGAAACTCGACTCGCGCGCGACTTCGCGCAAAGTTTATGACCGTCGTATTTTTTTACGAAAGTGTGCTTGTACCACTTCTCATGGGCTAATAAGACGGGAAAGACCAGTATTTTGAATTTCCGAGACGGTGCACGAAAAATCGATCGAATCTCGACTCTGCGCAAAGTTTATGACCGTCGCGTTTTTTCGTGAAACCATGCTCATACGACTTACCATGGGCTAATACATCGAAAATGGCTAGTATTTTGAATTTCCGAGACGGTGCACGAAAAACCGATCGAAACTCGACTCGCGCGCGACTTCGCGCAAAGTTTATGACCGTCGTATTTTTTTGCGAAATCGTGCCTGTACGACTTGTTATGGGCTAATAAGATGGGAAAGACCAGTATTTTGAATTTCCGAGACGGTGCACGAAAAAACCGATCGAATCTCGACTCTGCGCAAAGTTTATGACCGTCGCGTTTTTTCGTGAAACCATGCTCATACGACTTACCATGGGCTAATACATCGTGAATGGCCAGTATTTTGAATTTCCGAGACGGTGCACAAAAAACCGATCGAAACTCGACTCGCGCGCGACTTCGCGCAAAGTTTTTGACCGTCGTATTTGTTTGCGAAAGCATGCTTGTACGACTTCTCATGGGCTAATAAGACGGGAAAGACCTGTATTTTAAATTTCCGAGACGGTGCACGAAAAACCGATCGAATCTCGACTCTGCGCAAACTTTATGTCCGTCGCGTTTTTTCGTGAAACCATGCTCATACGACTTACCATGGGCTAATACACCGTGAATGGCCAGTCTTTTGAATTTCTGAGACGGTGCACGAAAAACCGATCGAAACTCGACTCGCGCGCGACTTCGCGCAAAGTTTATGACCGTCGTATTTTTTTAGCGAAAGCGTGCTTGTACGACTTCTCATGGGCTAATAAGACGGGAAAGACAAGTATTTTGAATTTCCGAGACGGTGCACGAAAAACCGATCGAAACTCGACTCTGCGCAAAGTTTATGACCGTCGCGTTTTTTCGTGAAACCATGCTCATACGACTTACCATGGGCTAATACATCGTGAATGGCCAGTATTTTGAATTTCCGAGATGGTGCACGAAAAACCGATCGAAACTCGACTCGCGCGCGACTTCGCGCAAAGTTTATGACCGTCGTATTTTTTTACGAAAGTGTGCTTGTACGACTTCTCATGGGCTAATAAGACGGGAAAGACCAGTATTTTGAATTTCCGAGACGGTGCACGAAAATCCGATCGAATCTCGACTCTGCGCAAAGTTTATGACCGTCGCGTTTTTTAGTGAAACCATGCTCATACGACTTACCATGGGCTAATACATCGTGAATGGCCAGTATTTTGAATTTCCGAGACGGTGCACGAAAAACCGATCGAAACTCGACTCGCGCGCGACTTCGCGCAAAGTTTATGACCGTCGTATTTTTTTACGAAAGTGTGCTTGTACCACTTCTCATGGGCTAATAAGACGGGAAAGACCAGTATTTTGAATTTCCGAGACGGTGCACGAAAAACCGATCGAATCTCGACTCTGCGAAAAGTTTATGACCGTCGCGTTTTTTCGTGAAACCATGCTCATACGACTTACCATGGGCTAATACATCGTAAATGGCCAGTATTTTGAATTTCCGAGACGGTGCACGAAAAACCGATCGAAACTCGACTCGCGCGCTACTTCTCGCAAAGTTAATGATCGTCGTATTTTTTTTGCGAATGTGTGCCTGTACGACTTCTCATGGGCTAATAAGACGGGAAAGACAAGTATTTTGAATTTCCGAGACGGTGCACGAAAAACCGATCGAATCTCGACTCTGCGCAAAGTTTATGACCGTCGCGTTTTTTCGTGAAACCATGCTCAGACAACTTAACTTGGGCTAATACATCGTGAATGGCCAGTATTTTGAATTTCCGAGACGGTGCAAGAAAAACAGATCGAAACTCAACTCGCGCGCGACTTCGCGCAAAGTTTATGACGGTGCACGAAAAACCGATCGAAACTCGACTCTGCGCAAAGTTTATGACCGTCCCATTTTTTCGTGAACCATGCTCATACAACTTACAATGGGCTAATTCATCGTGAATGGCCAGTATTTTGAATTTCCGAGACGGTGCACGAAAAACCGATCGAAACTCGACTCGCGCGCGACTTCGCGCAAAGTTAATGACAGTCGTATTTTTTTGCGAATGCGTGCCTGTACGACTTCTCATGGGCTAATAAGACGGGAAAGACAAGTATTTTGAATTTCCGAGACGGTGCACGAAAAACCTATCGAAACTCGACTCTGCGCAAAGTTTATGACCGTCGCATTTTTTCGTGAACCTTGCTCATACGACTTACAATGGGCTAATACATCGTGAATGGCCAGTATTTTGAATTTCCGAGACGGTGCACGAAAAACCGATCGAAACTCGACTCGCGCGTGACTTCGCGCAAAGTTAATGACCGTCGTATTTTTTTGGCGAATGCGTACCTGTACGACTTCTCATGGGCTAATAAGACGGGAAAGACAAGTATTTTGAATTTCCGAGACGGTGCACGAAAAACCGATCGAAACTCGAATCTGCGCAGAGTTTATGACCGTCACGTTTTTTCGTAAAACCATGCTCATACGACTTAACATGGACTAATACATCGTGAATGTCCAGTATTTTGAATTTCCGAGACGGTGCACGAAAAACCGATCGAAACTCGACTCGCGCGCGACTTCGCGCAAAGTTTATGACCGTCGTATTTTTTTGCGAAAGCGTGCCTGTACGACTTCTCATGGGCTAATATGATGGGAAAGACCAGTATTTTGAATTTCTGAGACGGTGCACGAAAAACCGATCGAATCTCGACTCTGCGCAAAGTTTATGACCGTCGCGTTTTTTCGTGAAACCATGCTCATACGACTTACCATGGGCTAATACATCGTGAATGGCCAGTATTTTGAATTTCCGAGATGGTTCACGAAAAACCGATCGAAACTCGACTCGCGCGCGACTTCGCGCAAAGTTTATGACCGTCGTATTTTTTTGCGAAAGTGTGCTTGTACGACTTCTCATGGGCTAATAAGACGGGAAAGACCAGTATTTTGAATTTCCGAGACGGTGCACGAAAATCCGATCGAATCTCGACTCTGCGCAAAGTTTATGACCGTCGCGTTTTTTAGTGAAACCATGCTCATACGACTTACCATGGGCTAATACATCGTGAATGGCCAGTATTTTGAATTTCCGAGACGGTGCACGAAAAACCGATCGAAACTCGACTCGCGCGCGACTTCGCGCAAAGTTTATGACCGTCGTATTTTTTTGGAAAGTGTGCTTGTACGACTTCTCATGGGCTAATAAGACGAGAAAGACCAGTATTTTGAATTTCCGAGACGGTGCACGAAAAACCGATCGAAACTCGACTCTGCGCAAAGTTTATGACCGTCGCGTTTTTTCGTGAAACCATGCTCATACGACTTACCATGGGCTAATACATCGTGAATGGCCAGTATTTTGAATTTCCGAGATGGTGCACGAAAAACCGATCGAAACTCGACTCGCGCGCGACTTCGCGCAAAGTTTATGACCGTCGTATTTTTTTACGAAAGTGTGCTTGTACGACTTCTCATGGGCTAATAAGACGGGAAAGACCAGTATTTTGAATTTCCGAGACGGTGCACGAAAATCCGATCGAATCTCGACTCTGCGCAAAGTTTATGACCGTCGCGTTTTTTAGTGAAACCATGCTCATACGACTTACCATGGGCTAATACATCGTGAATGGCCAGTATTTTGAATTTCCGAGACGGTGCACGAAAAACCGATCGAAACTCGACTCGCGCGCGACTTCGCGCAAAGTTTATGACCGTCGTATTTTTTTACGAAAGTGTGCTTGTACCACTTCTCATGGGCTAATAAGACGGGAAAGACCAGTATTTTGAATTTCCGAGACGGTGCACGAAAAACCGATCGAATCTCGACTCTGCGAAAAGTTTATGACCGTCGCGTTTTTTCGTGAAACCATGCTCATACGACTTACCATGGGCTAATACATCGTAAATGGCCAGTATTTTGAATTTCCGAGACGGTGCACGAAAAACCGATCGAAACTCGACTCGCGCGCTACTTCTCGCAAAGTTAATGATCGTCGTATTTTTTTTGCGAATGTGTGCCTGTACGACTTCTCATGGGCTAATAAGACGGGAAAGACAAGTATTTTGAATTTCCGAGACGGTGCACGAAAAACCGATCGAATCTCGACTCTGCGCAAAGTTTATGACCGTCGCGTTTTTTCGTGAAACCATGCTCATACGACTTACCATGGGCTAATACATCGTAAATGACCAGTATTTTGAATTTCCGAGCCGGTGCACGAAAAACCTATCGAAACTCGACTCGCTCGCGACTTCGCGCAAAGTTTATGACCGTCGTATTTTTTTGCGAAAGCGTGCCTGTACGACTTCTCATGGGCTAATAAGACGGGAAAGACCAGTATTTTGAATTTCCGACTCTGAGCAAAGTTTATGACCGTCACCTTTTTTCGTGAAACCATGCTCATACGACTTACCATGGGCTAATACACCGTGAATGGCCAGTCTTTTGAATTTTCGAGACGGTGCACGAAAAACCGATCGAAATTCGACTCGCGCACGACTTCGCGCAATGTTTATGACCGTCATATTTTTTTTGCGAAAGCGTGCCTGTACGACTTCTCATGGGCTAATAAGACGGGAAAGACAAGTATTTTGAATTTCCGAGATGGTGCACGAAAAACCGATCGAAACTCGACTCTGCGCAAAGTTTATGACCGTCGCGTTTTTTCGTGAAACCATGCTCATACGACTTACCATGGGCTAATACACCGTGAATGGCCAGTCTTTTGAATTTTCGAGATGGTGCACGAAAAACTGATCGAAATTCGACTCGCGCACGACTTCGCGCAATGTTTATGACCGTCGTATTTTTTTTGCGAAAGCGTGCCTGTACGACTTCTCATGGGCTAATAAGACGGGAAAGACAAGTATTTTGAATTTCCGAGATGGTGCACGAAAAACCGATCGAAACTCGACTCTGCGCAAAGTTTATGACCGTCGCGTTTTTTCGTGAAACCATGCTCAGACAACTTAACTTGGGCTAATACATCGTGAATGGCCAGTATTTTGAATTTCCGAGACGGTGCAAGAAAAACAGATCGAAACTCAACTCGCGCGCGACTTCGCGCAAAGTTTATGACGGTGCACGAAAAACCGATCGAAACTCGACTCTGCGCAAAGTTTATGACCGTCCCATTTTTTCGTGAACCATGCTCATACAACTTACAATGGGCTAATTCATCGTGAATGGCCAGTATTTTGAATTTCCGAGACGGTGCACGAAAAACCGATCGAAACTCGACTCGCGCGCGACTTCGCGCAAAGTTAATGACAGTCGTATTTTTTTGCGAATGCGTGCCTGTACGACTTCTCATGGGCTAATAAGACGGGAAAGACAAGTATTTTGAATTTCCGAGACGGTGCACGAAAAACCTATCGAAACTCGACTCTGCGCAAAGTTTATGACCGTCGCATTTTTTCGTGAACCTTGCTCATACGACTTACAATGGGCTAATACATCGTGAATGGCCAGTATTTTGAATTTCCGAGACGGTGCACGAAAAACCGATCGAAACTCGACTCGCGCGTGACTTCGCGCAAAGTTAATGACCGTCGTATTTTTTTGGCGAATGCGTACCTGTACGACTTCTCATGGGCTAATAAGACGGGAAAGACAAGTATTTTGAATTTCCGAGACGGTGCACGAAAAACCGATCGAAACTCGAATCTGCGCAGAGTTTATGACCGTCACGTTTTTTCGTAAAACCATGCTCATACGACTTAACATGGACTAATACATCGTGAATGTCCAGTATTTTGAATTTCCGAGACGGTGCACGAAAAACCGATCGAAACTCGACTCGCGCGCGACTTCGCGCAAAGTTTATGACCGTCGTATTTTTTTGCGAAAGCGTGCCTGTACGACTTCTCATGGGCTAATATGAATGGAAAGACCAGTATTTTGAATTTCTGAGACGGTGCACGAAAAACCGATCGAATCTCGACTCTGCGCAAAGTTTATGACCGTCGCGTTTTTTCGTGAAACCATGCTCATACGACTTACCATGGGCTAATACATCGTGAATGGCCAGTATTTTGAATTTCCGAGATGGTTCACGAAAAACCGATCGAAACTCGACTCGCGCGCGACTTCGCGCAAAGTTTATGACCGTCGTATTTTTTTGCGAAAGTGTGCTTGTACGACTTCTCATGGGCTAATAAGACGGGAAAGACCAGTATTTTGAATTTCCGAGACGGTGCACTTAAAACCGATCGAATATCGACTCTGCGCAAACTTTATGACCGTCGCATTTTTTCGTGAAACCATGCTCATACGACTTACCATGGGCTAATATATCGTGAATGGCCAGTATTTTGAATTTCCGAGACGGTTCACGAAAAACCGATTGAAACTCGACTCGCGCGCGACTTCGCGCAAAGTTTATGACCGTCGTATTTTTTTTTCGAAAGCGTGCCTGTACGACTTCTCATGGGCTAATAAGACGGGAAAGACCAGTATTTTGAATTTCCGAGACGGTGCACGAAAAACCGATCGAATCTCGACTCTGCGCAAAGTTTATGACCGTCGCGTTTTTTCGTGAAACCATGCTCATACGACTTACCATGGGCTAATACATCGTGAATGGCCAGTATTTTGAATATCCGAGACGGTGCACGAAAAACCGATCGAAACTCGACTCGCGCGCGACTTCGCGCAAAGTTTATGACCGTCGTATTTTTTTGGAAAGTGTGCTTGTACGACTTCTCATGGGCTAATAAGACGAGAAAGACCAGTATTTTGAATTTTCGAGACGGTGCACTTAAAACCGATCGAATATCGACTCTGCGCAAACTTTATGACCGTCGCATTTTTTCGTGAAACCATGCTCATACGACTTACCATGGGCTAATACACCGTGAATGGCCAGTCTTTTGAATTTCCGAGATGGTGCACGAAAAACCGATCGAAACTCGACTCGCGCGCGACTTCGCGCAAAGTTTATGACCGTCGTATTTTTTTGCGAAAGCATGCTTGTACGACTTCTCATGGGCTAATAAGACTGGAAAAACCAGTATTTTGAATTTCCGAGACGGTGCACGAAAAACCGATCGAATCTCGACTCTGCGCAAAGTTTATGACCGTCGCGTTTTTTCGTGAAACCATGCTCATACGACTTACCATGGGCAAATACATCGTGAATGGCCAGTATTTTGAATTTCTGAGACGGTTCACGAAAAACCGATCGAAACTCGACTCGCGCGCGACTTCGCGCAAAGTTTATGACCGTCGTATTTTTTTGCGAAAGTGTGCTTGTACGACTTCTCATGGGCTAATAAGACGGGAAAGACCAGTATTTTGAATTTCCGAGACGGTGCACGAAAAATCGATAGAATCTCGACTCTGCGCAAAGTTTATGACCGTCGCGTTTTTTCGTGAAACCATGCTCATACGACTTACCATGGGCTAATACATCGTGAATGGCCAGTATTTTGAATTTCCGAGACGGTGCACGAAAAACCGATCGAAACTCGACTCGCGCGCGACTTCGCGCAAAGTTTATGACCGTCGTATTTTTTGCGAAAGTGTGCTTGTACGACTTCTCAAGGGCTAATAAGACGGGAAAGACCAGTATTTTGAATTTCCGAGACGGTGCACTTAAAACCGATCGAATATCGACTCTGCGCAAACTTTATGACCGTCGCGTTTTTTCGTGAAACCATGCTAATACGACTTACCATGGGCTAATACACCGTGAATGGCCAGTCTTTTGAATTTCCGAGACGGTGCACGAAAAACCGATCGAAACTCGACTCGCGCGCGACTTCGCGCAAAGTTTATGACCGTCGTATTTTTTGCGAAAGCATGCTTGTACGACTTCTAATAGGCTAATAAGACGGGAAAGACCAGTATTTTGAATTTCCGAGACGGTGCACGAAAAACCGATCGAATCTCGACTCTGAGCAAAGTTTATGACCGTCGCATTTTTTCGTGAAACCATGCTCATACGACTTACCATGGGCTAATACATCGTGAATGGCCAGTATTTTGAATTTCCGAGACGGTGCACGAAAAACCGATCGAAACTCGACTCGCGCGCGACTTCGCGCAAAGTTTATGACCGTCGTATTTTTTTTGCGAAAGCGTGCCTGTACGACTTCTCATGGTCTAATAAGACGGGAAAGACAAGTATTTTGAATTTCCGAGACGGTGCACGAAAAACCGATCGAAACTCGACTCTGCGCAAAGTTTATGACTGTCGCGTTTTTTCGTGAAACCATGCTCATACGACTTAACATGGGCTAATACATCGTGAATGACCAGTATTTCGAATTTTCGAGACGGTGCACGAAAAACCGATCGAAACTCGACTCGCCCGCGACTTCGCGCAAAGTTTATGACCGTCGTATTTTTTTGCGCAAGCATGCCTGTACGACTTCTCATGGGCTAATAAGACGGCAAAGACCAATATTTTGAATTTCCGAGACGGTGCACGAAAAACCGATCGAATATCGACTCTGCACAAAGTTTATGACCGTCACGTTTTTTCATGAAACCATGCTCATACGACTTACCATGGGCTAATCCACCGTGAATGGCCAGTCTTTTGAATTTCCGAGACGGTGCACGAAAAACCGATCGAAATTCGACTTGCGCGCGACTTCGCGCAAAGTTTATGACCGTCGTATTTTTTTTGCGAAAGCATGCCTGTACGACTTCTCATGGGCTAATAAGATGGGAAAGACCAGTATTTTGAATTTCCGAGATGGTGCACGAAAAACCGATCGAAACTCGACTCTGCGCAAAGTTTATGACCGTCGACGCAGCTGCGTAGTGGGCACAGAGCTATTATTCTTTCGCCTTTTACTAAAGTTTATGACCGTCGCGTTTTTTCGTGAAACCATGCTCATACGACTTAACTTGGGCTAATACATCGTGAATGGCCAGTATTTTGAATTTCCAACACGGTGCAAAAAAAACCGATCGAAACTCGACTCTGCGCAAAGTTTATGACCGTCGCATTTTTTCGTGAACCATGCTCATACGACTTACAATGGGCTAATTCATCGTGAATGGCCAGTATTTTGAATTTCCGAGACGGTGCACGAAAAACCGATCGAAACTCGACTCGCGCGCGACTTCGCGCAAAGTTAATGACCGTCGTATTTTTTTTGCGAATGCGTGCATGTACGACTTCTCATGGGCTAATAAGACGGGAAAGACAAGTATTTTGAATTTCCGAGACGGTGCACGAAAAACCGATCAAAACTCGACTCGCGCGCGACTTCGCGCAAAGTTTTTGACCGTCGTATTTTTTTGCGAAAGCATGCTTGCACGACTTCTCTTGGGCTAATAAGACGGGAAAGACCTGTATTTTAAATTTCCGAGACGGTGCACGAAAAACCGATCGAATCTCGACTCTGCGCAAAGTTTATGACCGTCGCGTTTTTTCTTTTTTTTTGGTAAGTAAAGATAATGTATTTTGTAAAAGATTTGTACAAAGAAGCTTTGTCTACACAAGCCATAGACTAAAGCCTGAAGTCTCTTAGTGTAGTCGAGAAGATTGTACCCCACCTAAAGAAGGTGAAATGGGCACACTTCATCAAACTCATTTCCAAGAGTAGCACAAGGAAGTTAATAAAAAAAGCAAAAGCTAGACTGTTCTGGAGTACTTGTGGATACATCACAAAATATAAGCTTTGCCCCATAATACATTACAATCTTCATCATTATTCGAGTGATTATTGACTAATGAAAAAATTGAATCTTGTGAAAATCTCTTTCTCTCTTCTTGTTAGGTGCTCTATATTCAATTCTTGCTCCATGCATGATCGTGAGTCCTGAAGAATCTCTATCAGAATTTGAGCTTTGTTCATGTTGTGACACTCAAAAATTCTGCCACACCTCTCCTTCCAAATCCACCAAATAGCACATCTGAATATAATTCTTGCTAGTTGTGTAAGAGGACCCTTTCTTGAGAAGCCTTGCATTAGCCTTTCTAGTTCATGATGCAAGTTTGGCCGTGGTAGCCTTTGAAGATCAAATCGCTTCAAGATCTCTTCCCATATCCAAGATGAATAATCACAAGCAAAGTATAGATGGTCAACACTTTCTTCCTTTTGCATACACAAAGAGCACCGATTTACAATATAAATACCTCTTCGCAGCATATTGTCCATCGTAGGAAGTTTGCCGAGAAGGGCCTGCCATGTACATAAGGAATGTCGCTGTGAGCATGGACTATCCCATGTCCAACTACTTGGGATCCACTTGTTGTTTCGTCGTCTAATTTGGTTCCATGCAGATGTAGCACTAAATTTACCATTATCATGAAGCCAAATAAGCATATCTGAAGAGTTGTTCTTGATTGGAATAGCCCTAATAGTCGGCCAAAGTAATAACATGTCTGGGGAGGTAGGGTTAGGAAGACACCATGTACCATTGTTAATGAATTCAGAAACCTTCCAGTCTTTGGGAGCCCCCAGATCATGTCGTACTCTATCACCAAATATCTGAAATATACTTTTCCCATTCACCCAAGGATCATACCACATATTAATATTGGTTCCAGAAGAAATCACATAAGAAATATTGTTACGTAGCCATCTCCTTGCCTTCAGAATTCCTTTCCAAGCAGTAGAATGAGATGTTTTTGCAAATACTTCCCAGATTGATTCCTTGGTAAGGTACCTAGCAAAAACCCATTGTGACCATAAAGAAGACTTGTTTTGTAAAATATCCCATAATTGCTTTACCATATAAGCTTTATTCCAATCTCTAATATGTCGAAGATTCAAGCCCCCTTCATCCTTCGGTTTGCAAATGTTGTCCCAATTCACCATATGCATTGCCTTACCATCTGTGCCATTCCAAAAGAAGTTCATAAGTAATTTATCAATATCATTGAGAAGCCCGGCTGGTAGAAGGAATGCATGAGACCAATAAATAGAATAAGAGATCAACACTGATCGAATAAGTTCAAGTCGTCCAGCTTTAGAAAGAAGCCTATTTTTCCAAGAGGAAATTCTGTTCTTAATTTTTTGTAGGATAGGCTGACAGGAGACTTTGTTGATTCCAGTGGATATAAGTGGAAGACCCAAGCAAGGAACCGGTAAATTTCCTTCAGCAACTCCCAATGTTTGAGCAATATGATCCTTATTTTCAATGCAAGCACCAACGTATACTTTGCTCTTTGCATGGTTTAGCTTAAGAGCAAAAACTATACCAAATTCATTAAGAATATCTGCCAGATTACTCACAGAAAGTGGATCATCTCGAAGGAAGATAATAAGGTCATCAGCAAATGTTATGTGAGAGATATAAACAGAACCATAATATGGTACCTTAATTTTGCCATTGGAAACAGCCTCTTCTAACATACAACTGAGTCCTTCCATTGCAACCGTCGCATTTTTTCGTCAAACCATGCTCATACGACTTACCATGGGCTAATACATCGTAAATGGCCTGTATTTTGAATTTCCGAGACGGTGCACGAAAAACCGATCGAAACTCGACTCGCGCGCGACTTCGCGCAAAGTTTATGACCGTCGTATTTTTTTGCGAAATCGTGCCTGTACGACTTCTCATGGGCTAATAAGTCGGGAAAGACCAGTATTTTGAATTTCCGAGACG
Organism: Ensete ventricosum; assembly: GCA_029747655.1. Classification (NCBI taxonomy): domain Eukaryota; kingdom Viridiplantae; phylum Streptophyta; class Magnoliopsida; order Zingiberales; family Musaceae; genus Ensete; species Ensete ventricosum. The sequence goes on along the minus strand of JAQQAF010000026.1, from coordinate 28,019 downwards.
GTGCACGAAAAACCGATCGAATCTCGACTCTGCGCAAAGTTTATGACCGTCGCGTTTTTTCGTGAAACCATGCTCATACGACTTACCATGGGCTAATACATCGTGAATGGCCAGTATTTTGAATTTCCGAGACGGTGCACAAAAAACCGATCGAAACTCGACTCGCGCGCGACTTCGCAAAAAGTTTTTGACCGTCGTATTTTTTTGCGAAAGCATGCTTGTACGACTTCTCATGGGCTAATAAGACGGGAAAGACCTGTATTTTAAATTTCCGAGACGGTGCACGAAAAACAGATCGAATCTCGACTCTGCGCAAAGTTTATGACCGTCGCGTTTTTTCGTGAAACCATGCTCATACGACTTACCATGGGCTAATACACCGTGAATGGCCAGTCTTTTGAATTTCCGAGACGGTGCACGAAAAACCGATCGAAATTCGACTCGCGCGCGACTTCGCGCAAAGTTTATGACCGTCGTATTTTTTTTGCGAAAGCATGCCTGTACGACTTCTCATGGGCTAATAAGATGGGAAAGACCAGTATTTTGAATTTCCGAGATGGTGCACGAAAAACCGATCGAATCTCGACTCTGCGCAAAGTTTATGACCGTCGCATTTTTTCGTGAAACCATGCTCATACGACTTACCATGGGCTAATACATCGTGAATGGCCAGTATTTTGAATTTCCGAGACGGTGCACAAAAAAACCGATCGAAACTCGACTCGCGCGCGACTTCGCGCAAAGTTTTTGACCGTCGTATTTTTTTGCGAAAGCATGCTTGTACGACTTCTCATGGGCTAATAAGACGGGAAAGACCTGTATTTTAAATTTCCGAGACGGTGCACGAAAAACAGATCGAATCTCGACTCTGCGCAAAGTTTAACACCGTCGCGTTTTTTCGTGAAACCATGCTCATACGACTTACCATGGGCTAATACATCGTAAATGGCCAGTATTTTGAATTTCCGAGATGGTGCACGAAAAACCGATCGAAACTCGACTCGCGCGCTACTTCTCGCAAAGTTAATGACCGTCGTATTTTTTTTGCGAATGCGTGCCTGTACGACTTCTCATGGGCTAATAAGACGGGAAAGACAAGTATTTTGAATTTCCGAGACGGTGCACGAAAAACCGATCGAATCTCGACTCTGCGCAAAGTTTATGACTGTCACGTTTTTTCGTGAAACCATGCTCATACGGCTTACCATGGGCTAATACAACGTAAATGGCCAGTATTTTGAATTTCCGAGCCGGTGCACGAAAAACCTATCGAAACTCGACTCGCGCGCGACTTCGCGCAAAGTTTATGACCGTCGTATTTTTTTGCGAAAGCGTGCCTGTACGACTTCTCATGGGCTAATAAGACGGGAAAGACCAGTATTTTGAATTTCCGAGTTGGTGCAAAGTTTATGACCGTCGCGTTTTTTCGTGAAACCATGCTCACACGACTTAACATGGGCTAATACATCGTGAATGGCCAGTATTTTAAATTTCCGAGACGGGCACGAAAAACCGATCGAATATCGACTCTGCGCAAAGTTTATGACGGTCGCATTTTTTCGTGAAACCATGCTCATACGACTTACCATGGGCTAATACACCTTGAATGGCCAGTCTTTTGAATTTTCGAGATGGTGCACGAAAAACCGATCGAAATTCGACTCTGCGCAAAGTTTATGACCGTCGTATTTTTTTTGCGAAAGCGTGCCTGTACGACTTCTCATGGGCTAATAAGACGGGAAAGACAAGTATTTTGAATTTCCGAGATGGTGCACGAAAAACCGATCGAAACTCGACTCTGCGCAAAGTTTATGACCGTCGCGTTTTTTCGTGAAACCTCATACAACTTAACTTGGGCTAATACATCGTGAATGGCCAGTATTTTGAATTTCCGAGACGGTGCAAGAAAAACCGATCGAAACTCGACTCGCGCGCGACTTCGCGCAAAGTTTATGACGGTGCACGAAAAACCGATCGAAACTCGACTCTGCGCAAAGTTTATGACCGTCCCATTTTTTCGTGAACCATGCTCATACGACTTACAATGGGCTAATTCATCGTGAATGGCCAGTATTTTGAATTTCCGAGACGGTGCACGAAAAACTGATCGAAACTCGACTCGCGCGCGACTTCGCGCAAAGTTAATGACAGTCGTATTTTTTTTGCGATTGCGTGCCTGTACGACTTCTAATGGGCTAATAAGACGGGAAAGACAAGTATTTTGAATTTTCGAGACGGTGCACGAAAAACCGATCGAAACTCGACTCTGCGCAAAGTTTATGACCGTCTCATTTTTTCGTGAACCTTGCTCATACGACTTACAATGGGCTAATACATCGTGAATGGCCAGTATTTTGAATTTCCGAGACGGTACAAGAAAAACCGATCGAAACTCGACTCGCGCGCTACCTCGCGCAAAGTTAATGACCGTCGTATTTTTTTGGCGAATGCGTGCCTGTACGACTTCTCATGGGCTAATAAGACGGGAAAGACCAGTATTTTGAATTTCCGAGTTGGTGCAAAGTTTATGACCGTCGCGTTTTTTCGTGAAACCATGCTCATACGACTTAACATGGGCTAATACATCGTGAATGGCCAGTATTTTGAATTTCCGAGATGGTGCACAAAAAACCGATCGAATATCGACTCTGCGCAAAGTTTATGACCGTAGCGTTTTTTCGTGAAACCATGCTCATACGACTTACCATGGGCTAATACACCGTGAATGGCCAGTCTATTGAATTTTCGGGACGGTGCACGAAAAACCGATCGAAATTCGACTCTGCGCAAAGTTTATGACCGTCGTATTTTTTTTGCGAAAGCGTACCTGTACGACTTCTCATGGGCTAATAAGACGGGAAAGACAAGTATTTTGAATTTCCGAGATGGTGCACGAAAAACCGATCGAAACTCGACTCTGCGCAAAGTTTAAGACCGTCGCGTTTTTTCGTGAAACCATGCTCATACAACTTAACTTGGGCTAATACATCGTGAATGGCCAGTATTTTGAATTTCCGAGACGGTGCAAGAAAAACCGATCGAAACTCGACTCGCGCGCGACTTCGCGCAAAGTTTATGACGGTGCACGAAAAACCGATCGAAACTCGAGTCTGCGCAAAGTTTATGACCGTCCCATTTTTTCGTGAACCATGCTCATACGACTTACAATGGGCTAATTCATCGTGAATGGCCAGTATTTTGAATTTCCGAGACGGTGCACGAAAAACCGATCGAAACTCGACTCGCGCGCGACTTCACGCGAAGTTAATGACAGTCGTATTTTTTTTGCGAATGCGTGCCTGTACGACTTCTAATGGGCAAATAAGACGGGAAAGACAAGTATTTTGAATTTTCGAGACGGTGCACGAAAAACCGATCGAAACTCGACTCTGCGCAAAGTTTATGACCGTCTCATTTTTTCGTGAACCTTGCTCATACGACTTACAATGGGCTAATACATCGTGAATGGCCAGTATTTTGAATTTCCGAGATGGTACACGAAAAACCGATCGAAACTCGACTCGCGCGCTACTTCGCGCAAAGTTAATGACCGTCGTATTTTTTTGGCGAATGCGTGCCTGTACGACTTCTCATGGGCTAATAAGACGGGAAAGACAAGTATTTTGAATTTCCGAGACGGTGCACGAAAAACCGATCGAAACTCGACTCTGCGCAAAGTTTATGACCATCGCGTTTTTTCGTAAAACCATGCTCATACGACTTAACATGGGCTAATACATCGTGAATGTCCAGTATTTTGAATTTCCGAGACGGTGCACGAAAAACCGATCGAAACTCGACTCGCGCGCGACTTCGCGCAAAGTTTATGACCGTCGTATTTTTTTGCGAAAGCGTGCCTGTACGACTTCTCATGGGCTAATAAGACGGGAAAGACCAGTATTTTGAATTTCCGAGACGGTGCACGAAAAACCGATCGAATCTCGACTCTACGCAAAGTTTATGATCGTCGCGTTTTTTCGTGAAACCATGCTCATACGACTTAACATGGGCTAATACATTGTGAATGTCCAGTATTTTGAATTTCCGAGACGGTGCACGAAAAACCGATCGAAACTCGACTCGCGCGCGACTTCGCGCAAAGTTTATGACCGTCGTATTTTTTTGCGAAAGTGTGCCAGTACGACTTCTCATGGGCTAATAAGACGGGAAAGACCAGTATTTTGAATTTCCGAGACGGTGCACGAAAAACCAATCGAATATCAACTCTGCACAAACTTTATGACCGTCGCGTTTTTTCGTGAAACCATGCTCATACGACTTACCATGGGCTAATACATCGTGAATGGCCAGTATTTTGAATTTCTGAGACGGTCACGAAAAACCGATCGAAACTCGACTCGCGCGCGACTTCGCGCAAAGTTTATGACCGTCGTTTTTTTTTGCGAAAGCGTGCCTGTACGACTTCTCATGGGCTAATAAGACGGGAAAGACAAGTATTTTGAATTTCCGAGACGGTGCACGAAAAACCGATCGAAACTCGACTCGTGCGCGACTTCGCACAAAGTTTTTGACTGTCGTATTTTTTTGCGAAAGCGTGCTTGTACGTCTTCTCATGGGCTAATAAGACGGGAAAGACCAGTATTTTAAATTTCCGAGACGGTGCACGAAAAACCGATCGAATATCGACTCTGCACAAACTTTATGACCGTCGCGTTTTTTCGTGAAACCATGCTCATACGACTTACCATGAGCTAATACATCATGAATGGCCAGTATTTTGAATTTCCGAGCCGGTGCACGAAAAACCTATCGAAACTCGACTCGCGCGCGACTTCGCGCAAAGTTTATGACCGTCGTATTTTTTTGCGAAAGCCTGCCTGTACTACATCTCATGGGCTAATAAGACGAGAAAGACAAGTATTTTGAATTTCCGTGACGGTGCACGAAAAACCGATCGAAACTCGACTCGTGCGTGACTTCGCGCAAAGTTTTTGACCCTCGTATTTTTTTTGCGAAAGCGTGCCTGTACGACTTCTCATGGGCTAATAAGACGGGAAAGACCAGTATTTTGAATTTCCGAGACGGTGCACGAAAAACTGATCGAATCTCGACTCTGCGCAAACTTTATGACCGTCGCGTTTTTTCGTGAAACTATGCTCATACGACTTACAATGGGCTAATACATCGTAAATGGCCGGTATTTTGAATTTCCGAGACGGTGCACGAAAAACCGATCGAAACTCGACTCGCGCGTGACTTCGCGCAAAGTTTATGACCGTCGTATTTTTTTGCGAAAGCGTGCCTGTACGACTTCTCATGGGCTAATAAGACGGGAAAGACCAGTATTTTGAATTTCCGAGACGGTGCACGAAAAACCGATCGAATCTCGACTCTGCGCAAACTTTATGACCGTCGCGTTTTTTCGTGAAACCATGCTCATACGACTTACCATGGGCTAATACACCGTGAATGGCCAGTCTTTTGAATTTCTGAGACGGTGCACGAAAAATTGATTCAAACTCGACTCGCGCGCGACTTCGCGCAAAGTTTATGACCGTCGTATTTTTTTAGCGAAAGCGTGCCTGTACGACTTCTCATGGGCTAATAAGACGGGAAAGACAAGTATTTTGAATTTCCGAGACGGTGCACCGAAAAACCGATCGAAACTCGACTCTGCGCAAAGTTTATGACCGTCACGTTTTTTCGTGAAACCATGCTCATACGACTTACCATGGGCTAATACATCGTGAATGGCCAGTATTTTGAATTTCCGAGATGGTGCACGAAAAACCGATCGAAACTCGACTTGCGCGCGACTTCGCGCAAAGTTTATGACCGTCGTATTTTTTTACGAAAGTGTGCTTGTACGACTTCTCATGGGCTAATAAGACGGGAAAGACCAGTATTTTGAATTTTCGAGACGGTGCACGAAAAACCGATCGAAACTAGACTCTGCGCAAAGTTTATGACCGTCGCGTTTTTTCGTGAAACCATACTCATACGACTTATCATGGGCTAATATATCGTGAATGGCCAGTATTTTGAATTTCCGAGACGGTGCACGAAAAACCTTTCGAAACTCGACTCGCGCGCGACTTCGCGCAAAGTTTATGACCGTCGTATTTTTTTGCGAAAGCGTGCCTGTACGACTTCTTATGGGCTAATAAGATGGGAAAGACAAGTATTTTGAATTTCCGAGACGGTGCACAAAAAACCGATCGAATCTCGACTCTACGCAAAGTTTATAACCGTCGCGTTTTTTCGTGAAACCATGCTCATACGGCTAATATATCGTGAATGGCCAGTATTTTGAATTTCCGAGCCGGTGCACGAAAAACCTATCGAAACTCGACTCGCGCGCGACTTCACGCAAAGTTTATGACCGTCGTATTTTTTTGCGAAAGCGTGCCTGTACGACTTCTCATGGGCTAATAAGACGGGAAAGACCAGTATTTTGAATTTCCGAGACGGTGCACGAAAAACCGATCGAATCTCGACTCTGCGCAAAGTTTATGACCGTCGCATTTTTTCGTGAAACCATGCTCATACGACTTACCATGGGCTAATACATCGTGAATGGCCAGTATTTTGAATTTCCGAGACGGTGCACGAAAAACCGATCGAAACTCGAATCGCGCGCGACTTCGCGCAAAGCTTATGACGGTCGTATTTTTTTTGCGAAAGCGTGCCTGTACGACTTCTCATGGTCTAATAAGACGGGAAAGTCAAGTATTTTGAATTTCCGAGACGGTGCACGAAAAATCGATCGAAACTCGACTCTGCGCAAAATTTATGACCGTCGCGTTTTTTAGTGAAACCATGCTCATACGACTTAACATGGGCTAATACATCGTGAATGGCCAGTATTTTGAATTTCCGAGACGGTGCACGAAAAACCGATCGAAACTCGACTCGCCCGCGACTTCGCGGAAAGTTTATGACCGTCGTATTTTTTTGCGCAAGCGTGCCTGTACGACTTCTCATGGGCTAATAAGACGGGAAAGACCAATATTTTGAATTTCCGAGACGGTGCACCGAAAAACCGATCGAATATCGACTCTGCACAAAGTTTGACCGTCGCGTTTTTTCGTGAAACCATGCTCATACGACTTACCATGGCTATTACTTTGGCCGACTATTAGGGCTATTACAATCAAGAACAACTCTTCAGATATGCTTATTTGGCTTCATGATAACGGTAAATTTAGTGCTACATCTGCATGGAACCAAATTAGACGACGAAACAACAAGTGGATCCAAAGTAGTTGGACATGGGATAGTCCATGCTCACAGCGACATTCCTTATGTACATGGCAGGCCCTTCTCGGCAAACTTCCTACGATGGACAATATGCAGCGAAGAGGTATTTATATTGTAAATCGGTGCTCTTTGTGTATGCAAAATGAAGAAAGTGTTGACCATCTCTACTTTGCTTATGATTATTCATCTTGGATATGGAAGGAGATCTTGAAGCGATTTGATTTTCAAAGGCTACCACGGCCAAACTTGCATCATGAATTAGAAATGCTTATGCAAAGCTTCTCAAGAAAGGGGCCTCTTACACAACTAGCACGAATTATATTCAGATGTGCTATTTGGTGGATTTGGAAGGAGAGGTGTGGCAGAATTTTTGAGTGTCACAACATGAACAAAGCTCAAATTCTGATAGAGATTCTTCAGGACTCACGATCATGTATGGAGCAAGAATTGAATACAGAGCACCTAACAAGAAGAGAGAAAGATATTTTCACAAGATTCAATTTTTTCATTCGTCAAGAATCACTCGAATAATGATGAAGATTGTAATGTATTATATGGGGCAAAGCTTATATTTTGTGATGTATCCACAAGTAGTCCAGAACAGTCTAGCTATTGCATTTTATTTATTAACTTCCTTATGCTACTCTTGGAGATGAGTTTGATGAAGCGTGCCCATTTCACCTTCTTTAGGTGGGGTGCAATCTTCTCGACTACACTAAGAGACTTCAGGCTTTAGTCTATGGCTTGTGTAGACAAAGCTTCTTTGTACAAATCTTTTACAAAATACAATATCTTTACTTACCAAAAAAAAAAAAAAAAAAAACTTACCATGGGCTAATACACCGTGAATGGCCAGTCTTTTGAATTTCCGAGACGGTGCACGAAAAACCGATCGAAATTCGACTCGCGCGCGACTTCGCGCAAAGTTTATGACCGTCGTATTTTTTTTGCGAAAGCATGCCTGTACGAATTCTCATGGGCTAATAAGATGGGTAAGACAAGTATTTTGAATTTCCGAGATGGTGCACGAAAAACCGATCGAAACTCGACTCTGCGCAAAGTTTATGACCGTCGACGCAGCTGTGGGGTGGGCACAGAGCTATTATTCTTTCGCCTTTTACTAAAGTTTATGACCGTCGCGTTTTTTCGTGAAACCATGCTCATACGACTTAACTTGGGCTAATACATCGTGAATGGCCAGTATTTTGAATTTCCGACACGGTGCAAAAAAAACCGATCGAAACTCGACTCTGGGCAAAGTTTATGACCGTCGCATTTTTTCGTGATCCATGCTCATACGACTTACAATGGGCTAATTCATCGTGAATGGCCAGTATTTTGAATTTCCGAGACGGTGCACGAAAAACCTATCGAAACTCGACTCGCGCGCGACTTCGCCCAAAGTTAATGACCGTCGTATTTTTTTTGCGAATGCGTGCATGTACGACTTCTCATGGGCTAATAAGACGGGAATGACAAGTATTTTGAATTTCCGAGATGGTGCACGGAAAACCGATAGAATCTCGACTCTGCGCAAAGTTTATGACCATCGCGTTTTTTCTTGAAACCATGCTCATACGACTTCTCATGGGCTAATAAGATGGGAAAGACCTGTATTTTAAATTTCCGAGACGGTGCACGAAAAACCGATCGAATATCGACTCTGCACAAAGTTTGACCGTCGCGTTTTTTTGTGAAACCATGCTCATACGACTTACCATGGGCTAATACACCGTGAATGGCCAGTCTTTTGAATTTCCGAGACGGTGCATGAAAAACCAATCGAAATTCGACTCGCGCGCGACTTCGCGCAAAGTTTATGACCGTCGTATTTTTTTTGCGAAAGCGTGCCTGTACGACTTCTCATGGGCTAATAAGACGGGAAAGACAAGTATTTTGAATTTCCGAGATGGTGCACGAAAAACCGATCGAAACTCGACTCTGGGCAAAGTTTATGACCGTCGTGTTTTTTCGTGAAACCATGCTCATACGACTTAACTAGGGCTAATAAATCGTGAATGGCCAGTATTTTGAATTTTCGAGATAGTGCAAGAAAAACCGATCGAAACTCGACTCGCGCGCGACTTCGCGCAAAGTTTATGACGGTGAACGAAAAACCGATGAAAACTCGACTCTGCGCAAAGTTTATGACCGTCGCATTTTTTCTTGAACCATGCTCATACGACTTACAATGGGCTAATTCATCGTGAATGGCCAGTATTTTGAATTTCTGAGACGGTGCACGAAAAACCGATCGAAACTCGACTCGCGCGCGACTTCGCGCAAAGTTAATGACAGTCGTATTTTTTTTGCGAATGCGTGCCTGTACGACTTCTCATGGGCTAATAAGACGGGAAAGACAAGTATTTTGAATTTCCGAGACGGTGCACGAAAAACCTATCGAAACTCGACTCTGCCCAAAGTTTATGACCGTCGCATTTTTTCGTGAACCTTGCTCATACGACTTACAATGGGCTAATATTTTTTTTTTTTTGGTAAGTAAAGATAATGTATTTTGTAACAGATTTGTACAAAGAAGCTTTGTCTACACAAGCCATAGACTAAAGCCTGAAATCTCTTAGTGTAGTCGAGAAGATTGCACCCCACCTAAAGAAGGTGAAATGGGCACGCTTCATCAAACTCATCTCCAAGAGTAGCATAAGGAAGTTAATAAATAATAAAATGCAATAGCTAGACTGTTCTGGACTACTTGTGGATACATCACAAAATATAAGTTTTGCCCCATATAATACATTACAATCTTCATCATTATTCGAGTGATTCTTGACGAATGGAAAAATTGAATCTTGTGAAAATATCTTTCTCTCTTCTTGTTAGGTGCTCTGTACTCAATTCTTGCTCCATACATGATCGTGAGTCCTGAAGAATCTCTATCAGAATTTGAGCTTTGTTCATGTTGTGACACTCAAAAATTCTGCCACACCTCTCTTTCCAAATCCACCATATAGCACATCTGAATATAATTCTTGCTAGTTGTGTAAGAGGCCCCTTTCTTGAGAAGCTTTGCATAAGCATTTCTAATTCATGATGCAAGTTTGGCCGTGGTAGCCTTTGAAAATCAAATCGCTTCAAGATCTCCTTCCATATCCAAGATGAATAATCACAAGCAAAGTAGAGATGGTCAACACTTTCTTCATTTTGCATACACAAAGAGCACCGATTTACAATATAAATACCTCTTCGCTGCATATTGTCCATCGTAGGAAGTTTGCCGAGAAGGGCCTGCCATGTACATAAGGAATGTCGCTGTGAGCATGGACTATCCCATGTCCAACTACTTTGGATCCACTTGTTGTTTCATCGTCTAATTTGGTTCCATGCAGATGTAGCACTAAATTTACCGTTATCATGAAGCCAAATAAGCATATCTGAAGAGTTGTTCTTGATTGGAATAGCCCTAATAGTCGGCCAAAGTAATAACATGTCAGGGGAGGTAGGGTTGGGAAGACACCAAGTACCATTGTTAATGAATTCAGAAACCTTCCAGTCTTTGGGAGCCCCCAGATCCTGTCGTACTCTATCACCAAATATCTGAAATATACTTTTCCCATTCACCCAAGGATCATACCACATATTAATATTGGTTCCAGAAGAAATCACATAAGAAATATTGTTACGTAGCCATCGCCTTGCCTTCAGAATTCCTTTCCAAGCAGAAGAATGAGATGTTTTTGCAGATGTTTCCCAGATTGATTCCTTGGTTAGGTACCTTGCAAAAACCCATTGTGACCATAAGGAAGACTTGTTTTGTAAAATATCCCATAATTGCTTTACCATACAAGCTTTATTCCAATCTCTAATATGTCGAAGATTCAGCCCCCCTTCATCCTTCGGTTTGCAAATGCTGTCCCAATTCACCATGTGCATTGCCTTTCCATCTGTGCCATTCCAAAAGAAGTTCATAAGTAATTTATCAATATCATGGAGAAGCCCGGCAGGTAGAAGGAATGCATGAGACCAATAAATAGAATAAGAGATCAACACGGATCGAATAAGTTCGAGTCGTCCAGCTTTAGAAAGAAGCCTATTTTTCCAAGAGGAAATTCTGTTCTTAATTTTTTGTATGATAGGCTGACAGGAGGCTTTGTTGATTCCAGTGGATATAAGTGGGAGACCCAAGTAAGGAACCGGTAAATTTCCTTCAGCAACTCCCAATGTTTGAGCAATATGATCTTTATTGTCAATGCAAGCACCCACATATACTTTGCTCTTTGCATGGTTTAGCTTAAGACCAGAAACTTTACCAAATTCATTAAGAATATCTGCCAGATTACTCACAGAAACTGGATCATCTCGAAGGAAGATAATAAGGTCGTCGGCAAATGTTATGTGAGAGATATAAACAGAACCATAATGTGGTACCTTAATTTTGCCATTGGAAACAGCCTCTTCTAACATACAACTGAGCCCTTCCATTGCAATGGTAAAAAGATAAGGAGATAGTGGATCGCCTTGCCGAATGCCATTCTTACTCCCAAAGAAGCCAATAGGTGAACCATTAAAGAGAATTGAAAATTTTGGAGTTTCCAAGCAACTTTGAATCCATTTAACCCAGTGCTGAGGGAAGCCCATATTATGGAGCATCATGTAAATAAAATTCCTATTGACTGAGTCAAAGGCCTTTCGTAAATCAGCTTTAAAACAGATCTTTTTCCCTCTTGTTTTAGAATGTAGATCCTTAACCAAATCATTAGCAAGCAGGACATTATGATGGATACTCCTCCCTTTAAGAAAAGCAGCCTGATTAGGACTAATGACCTTATTCATGACCTTTTGTAGTCTATCTGCCAGCAACTTAGAGATAACCTTATAAATAAAGTTGCACAGTGAAATAGGACGGTAGTTCTCCAATGAATCGGCTCCATCATTTTTAGGCACTAAAGAAATAAAAGTGCAATTCATTTCTTTAAGAATGTGACCTGAGGAGAAAAAATGTCGACAAGCTTTTATGACATCGTTGCCTACAATAGCCCATGCAATTTGATAAAACTCAGCTGGAAATCCATCTGGACCAGGGCTTTTGTGCTTCGGGGACTTAAAAACAACTTTCACAATTTCATCATCCGTTATTGGGGCATTAAGATGAGAGAGGGCTTCAGAATCAAGTCGTCTTGTAGGCCCAACATGAATACTATTAGGCTGCTGTTCCTGATTGAGTAAGGAATAAAAAAATTGCTTGGTGTAATTTTTAACCTCATCCAGATCCTCAATGAGATTACCATCTATACCTTTGCATTTTTTGATGCGATTAGTAGCCCTTCTGGTAGCAATAGCAGCATAGAAAAACTTCGTATTAGAATCCCCTAAAGTAAGCCAATGCTGTCGTGACTTCTGTTTCAAAAAGCATTCCTCCTGCTTCAATGCTTGCATAAAGTTATTTCTTGCAGCAGCCTCTTTGTAGATAAGATTCGCATCCAAAGGTTGAAGATTTAGCTCGCTTTGCACAGCTATAAGTTCTTTCTTGTATAACTGAACCCTATCGTTGATATTTCCAAATGTAGTTGAATTCCACTTCTTCAGTGCTGCTTTGCATGCTTTTAGTTTTTGACATAGGATGTAAGGGGGAGAACCAAATACATTAATGTCCCAAGCTGACTTAATAACTTCGAGGAACTTTGGGTGAGAACTCCACATATTAAAAAATCTAAAAGGTTTCTTGTCTCTGGGTAGTGCTTTATCTGCATGTATATGCATAATAGAGTGATCCGAAAATAACTTAGCACCGTACTCAAGAAGTGAATCTGGGAAAACTGCTAACCATTCCTGATTAATCAAACATCTGTCAAGTCGAGCCATAATTTTTCTTTCAGCAGTACTTTGATTGTTCCATGAGAACCAATCACCTACAGATTTCATGTCAGTCAATGCAGCAGTATCTATACAATCATTAAAATGTTGAAGCTGATATTCGGAAAGCACTCTACCCCCCACTTTCTCATTTGTGTATCTGACAGTATTAAAATCACCGAGAACAGCCCAAGGTACTGTAGGATAACTATTTGCAATGCTAACCAGATCACGCCATAGAGCATTCCTGTCAGACATACTGTTAGATGCATAAATACCGGTAATATTGAATTGACATCCAGTCTGTTTATCCTCTGCCTCAAGATGAATGAATTGATTAGTAGCAGAAATAAACCAAGCAGTAACAAGGTTAGGATGCCATAAGACCCAAACTCGACCATAAGTATCCTGAGAATCATTTGTAAAAAGTTCTGCCTCAGGCCATATTAAATTCTTCTGAACTCGAACACGATGAGGTTTAATTTTTGTTTCCACAAGAATCACCATGTCACATGCAGCAGATCGGATTATTCTATTGAGCTCCCGACATTTCTCAGTCTTATTAAGTCCACGAACATTCCAACAGCTTATTTTCATCAATACTAGATAGAAGGAAGAGCATGCGATTTTGGGAGGACACTACCATCCTTTTTCTTATCCTTTGATTTTGCATGGTCCTCTCGCATAATATCTTTACCCTTTAATCCTCTATTCCTATATTTATCCACCTCATCCACAGCTTGCAAATGTTTAAATTTTTGCGTACCTTGAGGCAAGGAGTCCTGAATAGCGGGATGTGTCGAAGAGCGATGAGTTTGGTGAGTTGCAATGTCTTGGTTCCCAAGAGGTTGTTGAAATGAAATTTCCTGATTATCTAAAGGAGTGATTCGTGAAGGCGAGGTTGTTATTGGGGAGTGAGAACCTTGGGAAGCTCCTGCAGTGAAAGTCTCTGATATAATAGGTAAAGATGGAAGTCCTGAGTTGTCTTTCTCTTGTTCGTGTCGCTGCCCCAACGAGTCAGAGTGTTCAATCATCTTCTCCGCCATCACCACTGTTGGCACTGGAGTATCAGTGCTTGGATTAGTGGTAGTGACCCCATTCTGTGGCTCTTGGCGTGGTCGGTAGACCTGTGTGATTTTTTGTGAAGGCTGTTGGCAGGCACCATTTACATGTCCAAAAGATAGACAAACCTTGCATCGTTGTGGCTTCCAAGAATATGAGACTTTCACCTTTCGGGTGCTCCCATCAAGATCACGGTAAGAAACATCATTCGGCAGTTCCTCATCAGAAGAAACCATTACACAAGCTCTAGCAAAGGTCAATCTCGTTTGCGAAGCTGTTGCCTTATCAAGATACAATGGCTGTCCCAGGGTGCTGCAAAGCTTTGCAATAAAACGACGACCCCAGAGATGTAGTGGAAGTCCATGGAAAGAAACCCATATTGGGATAGATTGTAGACTGTCTAACTCCAATCTCACATCAGGTGCCCAGCGTCGTAGTATCATTGGATGACCACGGATAGTCCAAAATCCTTCAAGGACCCGTTGTAAATCTTCTTCCGAATAAAGCCTGCATACAAAGAATCCGGTCTCCAACATATGAAGATCAAATGTTGATATTCCCCATCGAGTTCTGATGTATGAGGATAGTGGGAAAAAGGATGTTCTTAGTCCAACAACGTAGCCCACAATTGCCATTGACCATGTCTCAATTAGTTCGTCGGAATCAATAGCCTCATACACAGCAATCTTCTGGTCAGCCTGTACTTCTGGAGCAAAAAAGTCCAGTCGAAGATCCGGACTACCCACTGGAGCCTTGAAGAGGCTACTCCAAGGCTTCGGATCTCGGGAAATAGGAGCTGGAGGTCGTGATCTAGATCGTGAACGACCTCGGGCCTGGTTCATTGAAGGAGCATCCCGTCGAGAAGAAGAAATCAGCGGTGGAACATCCAGGTGTGAAACCGGCCTAAGCTGCTGAGGAGGAACCAGCGGCTGTTGGAGAGGAGCAACCCCCTCCCGCGGTGAAGTAACCAGCGGCTGAGGAGCAACCCTCTCCCGCTGTGACTGCTGGAGAGGGGCGTTCTGCTGTGAAGCTATCAGCCGCTGGGAAGAAGCCAGCGGAGGAGCATCCCGCTGGAACAGAGGATGCGAAGCAGAGTGCCGCGTCCGGCCGCTCGCATCCATGGCGTCGCTCGCCCTAGAGACCGCCGGCCGCCTAGGGGAGAGGAAGCCACCACCCTGCCCACACTAATGTCGCAGCCGTCGCCCCTTCCACGCCGATTGCAGAAGCAGCCGTCGCCCTTTCCACGCTGGAGTTGCCGCAGGAAGCGGCAGTGAACCCAGCCCCAATCGCAGGGCAGCTTCCACCGTTTCTTGCCCTAGAGTCCGTCCCGCGCCTAGGAGAGAAGAGCCGCCGCCCTTCCACGCCTGAAATCGCCGATTCCCGGCCTGGAATCGCTGATCGCAGGAGCGACCGCCGGCCTTCCACTCGCCGCGGGGCGATCGCAGAGGAGAAATCGCCCAAGGGAGCAATCGCAAGCACAAGCGCAAGGGAAGAGGTTGCCGCCCCCAGCGTCGATCGCAAGCGCAAGCCCAAGCAGAGCAGAGCACTCACGCACGCACGCAAGGGAACGCAGGCCCATTGCTCCCCATTCCCAAGCAGATGCGTGCACCGTCTCTTACAATGGGCTAATACATCGTGAATGGCCAGTATTTTGAATTTCCGAGACGGTGCACGAAAAACCGATCGAAACTCGACTCGCGCGTGACTTCGCGCAAAGTTAATGACCGTCGTATTTTTTTTGGCGAATGCGTACCTGTACGACTTCTCATGGGCTAATAAGACGGGAAAGACAAGTATTTTGAATTTCCGAGACGGTGCACGAAAAACCGATCGAAACTCGAATCTGCGCAGAGTTTATGACCGTCACGTTTTTTCGTAAAACCATGCTCATACGACTTAACATGGGCTAATACATCGTGAATGTCCAGTATTTTGAATTTCCGAGACGGTGCACGAAAAACCGATCGAAACTCGACTCGTGCGCGACTTCGCGCAAAGTTTATGACCGTCGTATTTTTTTGCGAAAGCATGCCTGTACGACTTCTCATGGGCTAATAAGACGGGAAAGACCAGTATTTTGAATTTCCGAGACGGTGCACGAAAAACTGATAGAATCTCGACTCTGCGCAAAGTTTATGATCGTCGCGTTTTTTCGTGAAACCATGCTCATGCGACTTACCATGGGCTAATACATCGTGAATGGCCAGTATTTTGAATTTCCGAGACGGTGCACGAAAAACCGATCGAAACTCGACTCGCGCGCGACTTAACGCAAAGTTTATGACCGTCGTATTTTTTTACGAAAGTGTGCTTGTACGACTTCTTATGGGCTCATAAGACGGGAAAGACCAGTATTTTGAATTTCTGAGACGGTGCACGAAAAACCGATCGAAACCCGACTCGCGCGTGACTTCGCGCAAAGTTTTTGACCGTCGTATTTTTTTGCGAAAGCATGCTTGTACGACATCTCATGGGCTAATAAGACGGGAAAGACCAGTATTTTGAATTTCCGAGACGGTGCACGAAAAACCGATCGAAACTCGACTCGCGCGCGAGTTCACGCAAAGTTTTTGACCGTTGTATTTTTTTTGTGAAAGCATGCTTGTACGACTTCTCATGGGCTAATAAGACGGGAAAGACCAGTATTTTGAACTTCCGAGACGGTGCACGAAAAACCAATCGAATCTCGACTCTGCGCAAAGTTTATGACCGTCGCATTTTTTCGTGAAACCATGCTCATACGACTTACCATGGGCTAATACATCATGAATGGCCAGTATTTTGAATTTCCGAGACGGTGCACGAAAAACCGATCGAAACTCGACTCGCGCGCGACTTCGCGCAAAGTTTATGACCGTCGTATTTTTTTGCGAAAGCGTGCCTGTACGACTTCTCATGGGCTAATAAGACGGGAAAGACCAGTATTTTGAATTTCCGAGACGGTGCACGAAAAACCGATCGAATCTCGACTCTGCGCAAAGTTTATGACTATCGCATTTTTTCGTGAAACCATGCTCATACGACTTACCAAGGGCTAATACATCGTGAATGGCCAGTATTTTAAATTTCCGAGACGGTGCACGAAAAACCGATCGAAACTCGACTCGCGCGCGACTTCGCGCAAATTTTTGACCGTCGTATTTTTTTGCGAAAGCGTGCTTTGTATGACTTCTCATGGGCTAATAAGACGGGAAAGACCAGTATTTTGAATTTCCGAGACGGTGCACGAAAAACCGATCGAATCTCGACTTTGCGCAAAGTTTATGACCGTCGGGGGCGGAGAGAGGAGGGGGGAAGTGAGGAGAGAGAGGAGGAGAGACGGTGCACGAATCTGCTTGGGAATGGGGGGGAAATGGGCCTGCGTTCCCTTGCGTGCGTGCGTGAGTGCTCTGCTCTGCTTGGGCTTGCGCTTGCGCTTGCGATCGACGCTGGGGACGACAACCTCTTCCCAGATTCACTTCTTGAGTACGGTGCTAAGTTATTTTCGGATCACTCTATTATGCATATACATGCAGATAAAGCACTACCCAGAGTCAAGAAACCTTTTAGATTTTTTAATATGTGGAGTGCTCACCCAAAGTTCCTCGAAGTCATTAAGTCAGCTTGGGACATTAATGTATTTGGTTCTCCCCCTTACATTCTATGTCAAAAACTAAAAGCATGCAAAGCAGCACTTAAGAAGTGGAATTCAACTACATTTGGAAATATCAACGACAGGGTTCAGTTATGCAAGAAAGAACTTATGGTTGTGCAAAGCGAGCTAAATCTTCAACCTATGGATGCAAATCTTATATACAAAGAGGCTGCTGCTAGAAATAACTTTATGCAAGCTTTGAAGCAGGAGGAATGCTTTTTGAAACAGAAGTCACGACAGCATTGGCTTACTCTAGGGGATTCTAATACGAAGTTACTTACCAAAAAAAAGATTCTAATACGAAGTTTTTCTATGCTGCTATTGCTACCAGAAGGGCTACTAATCGCATCAAAAAATGCAAAGGTATAGATGGTAATCTCATTGAGGATCTGGATGAGGTTAAAAATTACACCAAGCAATTTTTTTATTCCTTACTCAATCAGGAACAGCAGCCTAATAGTATTCATGTTGGGCCTACAAGACGACTTGATTCTGAAGCCCTCTCTCATCTTAATGCCCCAATAACGGATGATGAAATTGTGAAAGTTGTTTTTAAGTCCCCGAAGCACAAAAGCCCTGGTCCAGATGGATTTCCAGCTGAGTTTTATCAAATTGCATGGGCTATTGTAGGCAACGATGTCATAAAAGCTTGTCGACATTTTTTCTCCTCAGGTCATATTCTTAAAGAAATGAATTGCACTTTTATTTCTTTAGTGCCTAAAAATGATGGAGCTGATTCATTGGAGAACTACCGTCCTATTTCACCGTGCAACTTTATTTATAAGGTTATCTCTAAGTTGCTGGCAGATAGACTAGAAAAGGTCATGAATAAGGTCATTAGTACTAATCAGGCTGCTTTTCTTAAAGGGAGGAGTATCCATCATAATGTCCTGCTTGCTAATGATTTGGTTAAGGATCTACATTCTAAAACAAGAGGGAAAAAGATCTGTTTTAAAGCTGATTTACGAAAGGCCTTTGACTCAGTCAATAGGAATTTTATTTACATGATGCTCCATAATATGGGCTTCCCTCAGCACTGGGTTAAATGGATTCAATGTTGCTTGGAAACTCCAAAATTTTCGATTCTCTTTAATGGTTCACCTATTGGCTTCTTTGGGAGTAAGAATGGCATTCGGCAAGGCGATCCACTATCTCCTTATCTTTTTACCATTGCAATGGAAGGGCTCAGTTGTATGTTAGAAGAGGCTGTTTCCAATGGCAAAATTAAGGTACCACATTATGGTTCTGTTTATATCTCTCACATAACATTTGCCGATGACCTTATTATCTTCCTTCGAGATGATCCAGTTTCTGTGAGTAATCTGGCAGATATTCTTAATGAATTTGGTAAAGTTTCTGGTCTTAAGCTAAACCATGCAAAGAGCAAAGTATATGTGGGTGCTTGCATTGACAATAAGGATCATATTGCTCAAACATTGGGAGTTGCTGAAGGAAATTTACCGGTTCCTTACTTGGGTCTCCCACTTATATCCACTGGAATCAACAAAGTCTCCTGTCAGCCTATCCTACAAAAAATTAAGAACAGAATTTCCTCTTGGAAAAATAGGCTTCTTTCTAAAGCTGGACGACTTGAACTTATTCGATCTGTGTTGATCTCTTATTCTATTTATTGGTCTCATGCATTCCTTCTACCTGCCGGGCTTCTCCATGATATTGATAAATTACTTATGAACTTCTTTTGGAATGACACAGATGGTAAGGCAATGCACATGGTGAATTGGGACAACATTTGCAAACCGAAGGATGAAGGGGGATTGAATCTTCGACATATTAGAGATTGGAATAAAGCTTGTATGGTAAAGCAATTATGGGATATTTTACAAAACAAGTCTTTCTTATGGTCACAATGGGTTTTTGCTAGGTACCTAACCAAGGAATCAATCTGGGAAACATTTGCAAAAACATCTCATTCTGCTGCTTGGAAAGGAATTCTGAAGGCAAGGCGATGGCTACGTAACAATATTTCTTATGTGATTTCTTCTGGAACCAATATTAATATGTGGTATGATCCTTAGGTGAATGGGAAAAGTATATTTCAGATATTTGGTGATAGAGTACGACAGGATCTGGGGGCTCCCAAAGACTGGAAGGTTTCTGAATTCATTAACAATGGTACATGGTGTCTTCCCAACCCTACCTCCCCTGACATGTTATTACTTTGGCCGACTATTAGGGCTATTCCAATCAAGAACAACTCTTCAGATATGCTTATTTGGCTTCATGATAACGGTAAATTTAGTGCTACATCTGCATGGAACCAAATTAGACGACGAAACAACAAGTAGATCCAAAGTAGTTGGACATGGGATAGTCCATGCTCACAGCGACATTCCTTATGTACATGGCAGGCCCTTCTCGGCAAACTTCCTACGATGGACAATATGCAGCGAAGAGGTATTTATATTGTAAATCGGTGCTCTTTGTGTATGCAAAATGAAGAAAGTGTTGACCATCTCTACTTTGCTTATGATTATTCATCTTGGATATGGAAGGAGATCTTGAAGCGATTTGATTTTCAAAGGCTACCACGGCCAAACTTGCATCATGAATTAGAAATGCTTATGCAAAGCTTCTCAAGAAAAGGGCCCCTTACACAACTAGCAAGAATTATATTCAGATGTGCTATTTGGTGGATTTGGAAGGAGAGGTGTGGCAGAATTTTTGAGTGTCACAACATGAACAAAGCTCAAATTCTGATAGAGATTCTTCAGGACTCACGATCATGTATGGAGCAAGAATTGAATACAGAGCACCTAACAAGAAGAGAGAAAGATATTTTCACAAGATTCAATTTTTCCATTCGTGAAGAATCACTCGAATAATGATGAAGATTGTAATGTATTATATGGGGCAAAGCTTATATTTTGTGATGTAATCACAAGTGGTGCAGAACAGTCTAGCTATTGCATTTTATTATTTATTAAATTCCTTGTGCTACTCTTGGAGATGAGTTCGATGAAGCGTGCCCATTTCACCTTCTTTAAGTGGGGTGCAATCTTCTCGACTACACTAAGAGACTTCAGGCTTTAGTCTATGGCTTGTGTAGACAAAGCTTCTTTGTACAAATCTTTTACAAAATACATTATCTTTACTTACCAAAAAAAAAAGAGGATCATACCACATATTAATATTGGTTCCAGAAGAAATCACATAAGAAATATTGTTACGTAGCCATCGCCTTGCCTTCAGAATTCTTTTCCAAGCAGCAGAATGAGATGTTTTTGCAGATGTTTCCCAGATTGATTCCTTGGTTAGGTACCTAGCAAAAACCCATTGTGACCATAAGGAAGACTTGTTTTGTAAAATATCTCATAATTGCTTTACCATACAAGCTTTATTCCAATCTCTAATATGTCGAAGATTCAGCCCCCCTTCATCCTTCGGTTTGCAAATGTTGTCCCAATTCACCATGTGCATTGCCTTACCATCTGTGCCATTCCAAAAGAAGTTCATAAGTAATTTATCAATATCATGGAGAAGCCCGGCAGGTAGAAGGAATGCATGAGACCAATAAATAGAATAAGAGATCAACACAGATCGAATAAGTTCAAGTCGTCCAGCTTTAGAAAGAAGCCTATTTTTCCAAGAGGAAATTCTGTTCTTAATTTTTTGTAGGATAGGCTGACAGGAGACTTTGTTGATTCCAGTGGATATAAGTGGGAGACCCAAGTAAGGAACCGGTAAATTTCCTTCAGCAACTCCCAATGTTTGAGCAATATGATCCTTATTGTCAATGCAAGCACCCACATATACTTTGCTTTTTGCATGGTTTAGCTTAAGACCAGAAACTTTACCCAATTCACGAAACTCGACTCTGCGCAAAGTTTATGACCGTCGCGTTTTTTCGTGAAACCATGCTCATACGACTTAACATGGGCTAATACATCATGAATGACCAGTATTTTGAATTTCCGAGACGGTGCACGAAAAATCGATCGAAACTCGACTCGCGCGCGACTTCGCGCAAAGTTTATGACCGTCGTATTTTTTTGCGAAAGCGTGCCTGTACGGCTTCTCATGGGCTAATAAGACGGGAAAGACCAGTATTTTGAATTTCCGAGACGGTGCACGAAAAATCGATCGAATCTCGACTCTGCGCAAAGTTTATGACCGTCGCGTTTTTTCGTGAAACCATGCTCATACGACTTACCATGGGCTAATACATCGTGAATGGCCAGTATTTTGAATTTCCGAGACGGTGCACGAAAAACCGATCGAAACTCGACTCGCGCGCGACTTCGCGCAAAGTTTATGACCGTCGTATTTTTTTTGCGAAAGCGTGCCTCTACGACTTCTAATGGGCTAATAAGACGGGAAAGACAAGTATTTTGAATTTCCGAGACGGTGCACAAAAAACCGATCGAAACTCGACTCTGCGCAAAGTTTATGACCGTCGCGTTTTTTCGTGAAACCATGCTCATACGACTTACCATGGGCTAATATATCGTGAATGGCCAGTATTTTGAATTTCCCAGATGGTGCACGAAAAACCGATCGAAACTCGACTCGCGCGCGACTTCGCGCAAAGTTTATGACCGTCGTATTTTTTTGCGAAAGCGTGCCTGTACAACTTCTCTATACTGCAACACTTGATTTGTGCAAGTGCAATGAAAGTCGACACCAGAGATAGAGGTGCAAGTGTTGCGGAAAGATCTGAAGCAGGATAAACATCTTAATAAGCCGGATCAACATCTTAAGCTGGGGGTTCCACTTACTATTTCGTTTCTTCAAGGGGAGGCCGGGCAAGACGTTATTCCAGTTTTGGGGCATCAACGTTGGGAGTGCAGTTCGTTTTTAAGCCAGGGGAGAAGAAAAAGGGAATTGAGCTACCACCGACAACAACAAGAATCGAGCTAGACATCCAGATCCGCAACTACTACACCACATATTAGTCTAGGCCTTAAACCTTACTACTTAATTTATGGCTTGTCGGGTTTAGTCTTCCTTTCCTTACCTTCGCACAGCTTCCCTTCCCTTTGATTAGGAAAATGTAACAGCTTACCCTTTTTTATTTCACTAGTTGCTTAGCCTCTCTATCAAGCATTCACCTTAACCGCTTAACCTCGCAGTAAAGACAGTTGCTTGTTTCAGGAAAACAGTAAACCCATTCATTTAGAATTGAAATAACTCCGACACTGCTTATTCTCGGCTGAAACTTGAAGTAAAGTAAAACACTTCTTTATACAGGGTTATACTACGGCACCCGAACCCATATGATTGCTTATTGCCCGGTTGGAGTTTCCAAGCCTTAAGACACAAGCACAACAACTTCTCTATACTGCAACACCCGAACCCATCCATACTATTATTCCTATGTTAGAAAGTAAATAAGCAATTTATGAATTAATATATTACAATAGATCAATAGCTGGATCAGAAGCCGAAGCTGTATCCGGGGATAGAGTTGAAGTTGAAAGTCCAGCTCCTCACGCAAAGGTGGTAAGTACAGTTCAAGAATAATAAGATACTAGAGAAGAAGTAGTTGCCAGATCAAATATAGATCCGGGTATCCAGTTGCAGCTACTAACTATGAGATTGAACCTCTGTAGGGGAGCTATTGGAATCATCCAACTCGAAACTCCATAGCACCGGCACCCTCTTTAAACACTGATCCGTATCTCTGCTTTCAGTCCGCCTTTCTTGCCTCTTTCAGTTTGTATTTCACCCTTTTTGATGATTATACTTACTACTCTGAGTATAGGTCTAACTTCCCGTGCCTTCAATGCCTATTATGTAGTATATGCACGAGTGTGAGGCTGCCCCTACTCGCTTCCAAGCTGCAACTAGTGCCTTTCAGACTTACTCTACAGTTTCTCGGGCTTACTGCCTTAACTTATATTTGTTGCTTGACTAATAGTTGAGTAGGAAGTTGCAGTTTCAAATACAGTATTGGTGAGCGAGAAGTCAAGCTCGGAAGCTCTAAAGTAAGGCTTAGCTAAAAGAAGGGCAGTCTTGTCCGTAGTAGCGATATTCTTGTTATTGGCAGTTTGATTCCAAGGCAAGGTTCCAATAGAAGTATGTTTCATTGAAGTCACTCTTTCCTGGCACTGTTGAAGCCCTAAGTCCTGAAAGCAGAAGAAAGATTATAAGCGGGATCTGGTGAGGAAGCTGTGCTGTCATTTACTTCAGAATAATCTGTGTGCGTAGTTACAAGGTGTTGCATCGAGCAAGTGTCTAGTATATCCATCTCGCCCTAAAGGCTTTCATTTACGAGTCTAGGCCTAGGCAACACAAGCAGCATCGCAAGAACAAGTAACAGGAGTTGTGGATTTGGAAGTGCAATGAAATTAGGACTTGAGAGTGTCATCCCGCCCCCCTGTTGAATCAGTCGATATCGGTGCTCTAGCTCTTTGTCTAGGTTCAGTTTCGTGTGAAGTCGTATCAAGACAAGAATAATAGGTGAAATTCTCAGCTACAATACTTTCTCGTTTTTCAAGTGGAGTTTGAGGAAGAAGAAAGGCGAGTGTAGTTCGAGCATTGTCAGCGAGAGAAAAAGCAGTGCGAAAGTCATTCTATATGGAAGCAGTGCGAGTTAAGTATCTCAGCGTTAGCGCTTGTGCAATTCTAAAGTGAAGTGAATGAGTTGAGTCTGTTTGTCGACCAGAAGAATAAGTCAGAAATGGATATTTGAGTTGACTCGTGACTTGGCGATAGCGGAAGTTGTTCAATGGGGGCCAGAGTATATAATTAGGGTTCATACGGGATGGATTCGATTCTGACTAGTGGTAATACGAGATGGATTCTTTTCTGACCGGCTTCTTTCCCTTTTTCATTGAACTAGTTGCGCGAAAAGGGAGTTTCGAATGGATCCGTGCTAAAGGGGAGTTCGAGTTGAATTGTTGCAAGAGAACAGCATGGGGATAGTAAATAAGCAATTTATGAATTTGGAATTTCCGAGACGGTGCACGAAAAACCGATCGAAACTCGACTCTACGCAAAGTTTATGACCGTCGCGTTTTTTCGTGAAACCATGCTCATACGACTTACCATGGGCTAATATATCGTGAATGGCCAGTATTTTGAATTTCCGAGATGGTGCACAAAAAACCGATCGAAACTCGACTCGCGCGCGACTTCGCGCAAAGTTTATTACCGTCGTATTTTTTTGCGATAGTGTGCTTGTACGACTTCTCATGGGCTAATAAGACGGGAAAGACCAGTATTTTCAATTTCCGAGACGGTGCACGAAAAACCGATCGAATATCGACTCTGCGCAAAGTTTATGACCGTCGCGTTTTTTTCGTGAAACCATGCTCATACGACTTACCATGGGCTAATACATCGTGAATGGCCAGTATTTTGAATTTCTGAGACGGTGCACGAAAAACCGATCGAAACTCGACTCGCGCGCGACTTCGCGCAAAGTTTATGACCGTCGTATTTTTTTGCGAAAACGTGCCTGTACGACTTCTCATGGGCTAATAAGATGGGAAAGACCAGTATTTTGAATTTCCGAGACGGTGCACGAAAAACTGATAGAATCTCGACTCTGCGCAAAGTTTATGACTGTCGCATTTTTTCGTGAAACCATGCTCATACGACTTACCATGGGCTAATACATCGTGAATGGCCAGTATTTTGAATTTCCGAGACGGTGCACGAAAAACCGATCGAAACTCGACTCGCGCGCGACTTAACGCAAAGTTTATGACCGTCGTATTTTTTTACGAAAGTGTGCTTGTACGACTTCTTATGGGCTCATAAGACGGGAAAGACCAGTATTTTGAATTTCTGAGACGGTGCACGAAAAAACCGATCGAAACCCGACTCGCGCGTGACTTCGCGCAAAGTTTTTGACCGTCGTATTTTTTTGCGAAAGCATGCTTGTACGACATCTCATGGGCTAATAAGACGGGAAAGACCAGTATTTTGAATTTCCGAGACGGTGCACGAAAAACCGATCGAAACTCGACTCGCGCGCGAGTTCACGCAAAGTTTTTGACCGTTGTATTTTTTTTGTGAAAGCATGCTTGTACGACTTCTCATGGGCTAATAAGACGGGAAAGACCAGTATTTTGAACTTCCGAGACGGTGCACGAAAAACCAATCGAATCTCGACTCTGCGCAAAGTTTATGACCGTCGCATTTTTTCGTGAAACCATGCTCATACGACTTACCATGGGCTAATACATCATGAATGGCCAGTATTTTGAATTTCCGAGACGGTGCACGAAAAACCGATCGAAACTCGACTCGCGCGCGACTTCGCGCAAAGTTTATGACCGTCGTATTTTTTTGCGAAAGCGTGCCTGTACGACTTCTCATGGGCTAATAAGACGGGAAAGACCAGTATTTTGAATTTCCGAGACGGTGCACGAAAAACCGATCGAATCTCGACTCTGCGCAAAGTTTATGACTATCGCATTTTTTCGTGAAACCATGCTCATACGACTTACCAAGGGCTAATACATCGTGAATGGCCAGTATTTTAAATTTCCGAGACGGTGCACGAAAAACCGATCGAAACTCGACTCGCGCGCGACTTCGCGCAAATTTTTGACCGTCGTATTTTTTTGCGAAAGCGTGCTTTGTATGACTTCTCATGGGCTAATAAGACGGGAAAGACCAGTATTTTGAATTTCCGAGACGGTGCACGAAAAACCGATCGAATCTCGACTTTGCGCAAAGTTTATGACCGTCGGGGGCGGAGAGAGGAGGGGGGAAGTGAGGAGAGAGAGGAGGAGAGACGGTGCACGAATCTGCTTGGGAATGGGGGGGAAATGGGCCTGCGTTCCCTTGCGTGCGTGCGTGAGTGCTCTGCTCTGCTTGGGCTTGCGCTTGCGCTTGCGATCGACGCTGGGGACGACAACCTCTTCCCAGATTCACTTCTTGAGTACGGTGCTAAGTTATTTTCGGATCACTCTATTATGCATATACATGCAGATAAAGCACTACCCAGAGTCAAGAAACCTTTTAGATTTTTTAATATGTGGAGTGCTCACCCAAAGTTCCTCGAAGTCATTAAGTCAGCTTGGGACATTAATGTATTTGGTTCTCCCCCTTACATTCTATGTCAAAAACTAAAAGCATGCAAAGCAGCACTTAAGAAGTGGAATTCAACTACATTTGGAAATATCAACGACAGGGTTCAGTTATGCAAGAAAGAACTTATGGTTGTGCAAAGCGAGCTAAATCTTCAACCTATGGATGCAAATCTTATATACAAAGAGGCTGCTGCTAGAAATAACTTTATGCAAGCTTTGAAGCAGGAGGAATGCTTTTTGAAACAGAAGTCACGACAGCATTGGCTTACTCTAGGGGATTCTAATACGAAGTTACTTACCAAAAAAAAGATTCTAATACGAAGTTTTTCTATGCTGCTATTGCTACCAGAAGGGCTACTAATCGCATCAAAAAATGCAAAGGTATAGATGGTAATCTCATTGAGGATCTGGATGAGGTTAAAAATTACACCAAGCAATTTTTTTATTCCTTACTCAATCAGGAACAGCAGCCTAATAGTATTCATGTTGGGCCTACAAGACGACTTGATTCTGAAGCCCTCTCTCATCTTAATGCCCCAATAACGGATGATGAAATTGTGAAAGTTGTTTTTAAGTCCCCGAAGCACAAAAGCCCTGGTCCAGATGGATTTCCAGCTGAGTTTTATCAAATTGCATGGGCTATTGTAGGCAACGATGTCATAAAAGCTTGTCGACATTTTTTCTCCTCAGGTCATATTCTTAAAGAAATGAATTGCACTTTTATTTCTTTAGTGCCTAAAAATGATGGAGCTGATTCATTGGAGAACTACCGTCCTATTTCACCGTGCAACTTTATTTATAAGGTTATCTCTAAGTTGCTGGCAGATAGACTAGAAAAGGTCATGAATAAGGTCATTAGTACTAATCAGGCTGCTTTTCTTAAAGGGAGGAGTATCCATCATAATGTCCTGCTTGCTAATGATTTGGTTAAGGATCTACATTCTAAAACAAGAGGGAAAAAGATCTGTTTTAAAGCTGATTTACGAAAGGCCTTTGACTCAGTCAATAGGAATTTTATTTACATGATGCTCCATAATATGGGCTTCCCTCAGCACTGGGTTAAATGGATTCAATGTTGCTTGGAAACTCCAAAATTTTCGATTCTCTTTAATGGTTCACCTATTGGCTTCTTTGGGAGTAAGAATGGCATTCGGCAAGGCGATCCACTATCTCCTTATCTTTTTACCATTGCAATGGAAGGGCTCAGTTGTATGTTAGAAGAGGCTGTTTCCAATGGCAAAATTAAGGTACCACATTATGGTTCTGTTTATATCTCTCACATAACATTT